>PVKN010033903.1:0-11936 GCA_004027915.1 Capromys pilorides
CTTACAGTCTAGATGGCAGCAGAGTTACAATTATAAGTTCTATAATATTTAGCTAAATATACTGACAAATTGTTAATGAAAAACTCTAAACTTTAAAAATTTCAAATATGATAAAAGAATTATGTAAAGGTAAAAAATGCTAAGTAGCATTTTGTTGTATTTGAGCATTCTACTTTATTATTTCATAGAATTCACGATATAGTATCTATCAGCTGCAACTGCAAGGAATTGCAAGTTGAAATAAGCAGAAGTTAATGACTTTTAATACATAGTATGCATGCTTACCCAAGATTTTGCTTTTCCCAATTTCTCAATTTGTGATTTTTTCTTTTAAATTCTCTGTATGAAAAGGAGAGATAAATGCAGTGAGGCTGAGCAAGAAAACCTTTAAGACCATATGAATTAAAAAATGCTAACATTAATTCTGCCTTTCTTATTCCTTAGAGCAACCTGTAATTACATTTAAGAGATAAAAGCATCAAGTCCAGCAGATGAATATCTTTAGAAGGTATTGTGAGATATCTACTCACTAATTACTCATCGATTGTAGCATCTATTTAAGGCAATATCAGATTTAATGCAGAGTAATAGGACAGAGGCAATGTATTGTTCCAAATCACATATTCTGGTCAGGTAATGTTGACATTTTTATTTGGTCTCAGTAAGAGCAGACATTGTGTCTTTCATATCCACCAAGCTCTTCACCCATGTCCCAGCAGGAACAGCTGTGAAGTTCAGATGGCAGGGCCAAGGATAGCTACTAAATGGTTGCAGATTAACTCTAATTAGAAAAAGGTGTGGTCAATCCATGGCCTAGCAACAGGTGGGAATGGTACCAGCCTGAGAGTCTGTGGGACAAGTAGAAGAGGTACGGAGGCCCCCAACCAGTAACTGAAACTTTCTTGAGGACTGCTGGATGGGACTTGTGGTTTTAAATACCTTTAGGTTTTAGATACCTAAAAAATTCCAGACCAAAGAAGCCAGGGAAATCATTAGAATATCTCCCTCTCCTCCTGGCTACAAACAATCATCTGTTCCCCTTTCACTGAATCCACCCTAAAGCTGGAGGAGAGTGAAAGTTGCTGTATGATCGAAGCTACTGGACAGCCTTCATCCAGGCTCGCCAGGATCTGTAAAGTAGGATGATCTCGGTAAAGACTGGATTTAGAAGAAGAAATGGAAATCAGCCTTATTAATTACAGTACCCTACTCTGTTCATTGTTCCTATAATGCTGGGATTCTAATGCATGCCACCATACCTAGGTTTAAATTTATACTTGTTACATAGGTATAATGTGAAAACACAAATACACAGTAGAATGATCAAAACATATCAGTGAAGCACATGGAAAACACCCACCTTTTTCTTTAATGTCTTTCAATCAGCTATCTGCTCAAATGTGCTTCAGGTATTAAGCCACATGTGGGATCAGAATGCTTTGTATCATGCTTTAAAAATGCCCTTAAGGGCTGCAGAGATGGCTCAGCAGTCTAAGCACTTGCCTGGTAAGTGCAAGGACCAGGGTCCGATCCTCATGTATAGCATGCCTTACTGGCCTGTGCCGAGCTGGCCACTGAAACTGGGTGAGGTGGCATTACACCTGTAAACCCAGTTCTGGGAAGGCTGAGACCAGAGGATCATTGAGTCTGAGCTGCATGGTGAGAACCTGTGCCAAATAAAACTTAAAAACAAACAAGCAAATGAACAAGAACATGGTCTGAAGACCATGCCTTGATGAAACTATCCATCAGGCCAAGGTTGACTGTTGAGCAGAGTATAAATTTCTTTTGATGATTTTCAATGTAAAAATTTTCTTGGCATTGCCTTAAAATAAATAGTCAAATGAAATTTTAAAAATCAACCATTGGTAGATAGGGTTGCAAAGAGTAGTACATCTTCTCAGCTCTGGTATTTTATTACAACATTATAGCATGTTCCAGATGTCCCAGGCAA
Source organism: Capromys pilorides (assembly GCA_004027915.1). Lineage (NCBI taxonomy): Eukaryota > Metazoa > Chordata > Mammalia > Rodentia > Capromyidae > Capromys > Capromys pilorides. The sequence continues at coordinate 1,955 of PVKN010033903.1, forward strand.
AACACTGAGAACTAGTAAACATACCAATCAGATCAATAGGGACCCTTGAGGTACTTCAGGATAGCAGGTAAACATGGTCCTTGACATGGGGGATCATTGTTCCTACTCAGAACTCAACAGAAACAAATTCTATGAAAGGCACTATATGAATGAGGTAGAGTTGCAATTCAAGAGGAATCTTCTCTGTGTAATTCAAGAGTAAGCATTGAGAGGAACAAAGTCCATCTGGGGCTGCACTGAAAAAACTCCTTGTCTCTGCTTAGTTTCCTCTTTTCTTACTTGCAAACTAACTAGACACTCAGAAGACTGTAGCAATACATAGAAGAAACTTAGAAGCCAGCTATGAAAAACGGTGGCCTCCAATTTTTCATAGATTTAATTCTGTTAGTTTAATTCTGCATACCAGTAACTCGACTATGACACAAAAGAGAATATATAGGAAGATGGAAGCAGCATTTGCTTTTTCATAAAATGAGTGACATCCTCACTCCACTGTACACAGACACATACCCTGACCTGGACTCACAGGGACATACGCTCGTTCAGTAAACTAACGCAGTAAGCCACATGGACTACAGTCTGTTGACATGTGTATCTCATAGCCCACAGTTTCCAGTTAAGAAGAGAACTTCATTAGCATTTTAACCAGTAATCATGGTAGGTGCTGCCTCAAAGAAACTGTCATTCTCTTCTTTATTATAGCCTCACTTTTCTGTTTGTTTGTTTATTTGAAATAAGAAGTAATGTCATGTGCATTTTAAATTATCAAAGGATACGAAACCTGAATAAAAAGTGATGCATAGAATTTTGATGTTCAAGTAATAATTTTTATACAACATTCATATGTTAAACATACTGACTTAAGTTCCATTTTTGGAGATGAGCGCTTTCAAATGCTTTGATAGACATAGTACAGCCATCAGGGCAGGAAATATTCTAAATCTTCCTACAGCCTCTTCTGGGGCACCGACAACCTACAGCAAACAGGTCTAGTCATGATGATTTAGCATTTTTGAGAAAGTCTCACAGGAAGACCCCTTCCTCTGTTTAATGCTGGTGTTAATGAATGACATAGATGGAAACATTTTTCTATGAAATTCTCTTACTTATGAACGCTGGTGCAAAAGTGAACTTCATCCTATTGAGAAAATTTCTTGGAGGTTTTGCTATGTATGTAAAGATGATAGCTGATGTTCCCAATTTCTGTGTCATTTTTTTTTCTTACAAGACATTGTTTAATATGCTAACAATTTGGGGGATAATAAAGCCTCTGGGATAGAAATCTAGCAATCCTACGGGATGAGATTAGTACCTAAAACTTATGAGCATTGGTCAATGCATGTGATCAGCTAACACATCTATAAATATAGTCTTGTGCATATTTTTACCCAGGGTCACTATATTGACAGAGCTGCCAGAACACATCACTCCCTCATCTTGTTAAGAAAGGAAAAGGCTTTAAAATTCATTTTGAAAATGCTATGCTCTGACAAGCTGTGAAACAAAAAGGCAGTTTACAGGGCTCAATTTCCTAAGTGCTTTTCCCTCAGGGAGGGTATCTAGAGGGTGACCCCCTCCTTGGGCTTTAGGCAGGACGATTAGAAGTTTTGCATATTAGTAAAAACAGGGTGTCTCACTTTCACAGATTGAATGCACGCATTTTAAGAGAAAACAAACATGCTTGAGCTAAGACAGACAAAATATAAATACAAATGAGTGTGTGAATGTTTTCTGATACATGTGTATATTAAAAATGTATCATATGTATAGACCATTTTAAATTTTAGGTAACATTTCTATGACTCCTTATCACCTTAACAAAAGTCTAGAGCCCAAGAGGAGAAAAATCTTGGAGATATATATATATATATATATATATATATATATATATATATATATATATTTGCAATAGGTATTTCTTAGTAGCCATCATCTACTATTTTCTTAGCACTGCCTAACCTCCAGGCCTCGTGACTCTTAGAGGCTGCTACCCATTAGGCATCAGCAAGCATCAGATTACTCCTATAGAGAAAGCACTTGCAGCTTTCCGGACATGATTTAAACCACTCAGCTCTACACCAGGTAGTGACCGGGGTGCTGGCTTGCTGCTCTCATAGCTGCTGCTCCAGGAAGCACTATATATTGTGATGTGCTGACCGCAGTGCTGCAGGTTACCGTGGACACCTGAAGGGCTTTTACATTTCTGTATCAGGCAATAAAGATTGGAAGCACTTGATGCCTGTTGTAGCTTCCTGAGTGTTGATAGAAATCTATTATTAATCTCATTACCTAGCCTCAAAGAGTTCTAGATTACTGGAGTTGACTAATTAATACACTGCTGGGAAAGTAATTACAATATAGCAAGCACAACTGCAGAACAATATTCATCCTGCCTTTTGACAAGAAGAGTTTCCAGCTATATCTTTTTTCTACAACATACAATTTATTATTTTTCACTTCTTATTTTATAGAAGGGATACTCACATATTTTTCACCAAATCTTAACATGTGTGCTCTACAGAAGTCATAGACTCAAAATATGGGAACTTAAAAAAAACCTAGAAATAATTTAGAAGCAGTTTATCTGGTTGCATTATAATCACTTCTCTTTAGAATGAGAGCATCTCGAGGGGTACAAGGCTTGGTCATCTTGGCTTCCGCTCTGCCCATCTGATCCTCATCCTTCAGATGAAGCATCTTGGAATCAACCTGCTTAGTATATGCCCTATCCAACTGACATTTGGATACAATTTTTAGTGTCTGTAAGTTATGTGTGCTTGAATCTCTGTCATTTTACAGCTCCCATGTATTTCTCCTTTTCCATTACTTCCCTCAACTGTACAGGGAATGACAATAGTGATTATTTCTTAAGATGTTCAAAGGATTAATTATGTAACTACAGGTAAGTTGCCAAGTTCTTGTGCCTGATATATGGTAAGGACTGCATAAATGTTACCACTCAGTAGAATTATAAACTGAAAGAACTACAGAATTGGAGGGGAGCAAACAGAGCAGCCATGAAGGCAGAAGATTGGCAGCTAAGCAACGATGCATCTAGTGAAACCTACTTGGTAGGAATTCATGTTACTTTAGCTATGAAGCAGTGATTAAAACACAGCCTAAATGTGATGATGCCTACTCTCTGATTTCAAAGTTCTATCCCAAATTTATGGAATGCTAATTTTTTTTTTCTAGGAGCTAAGGTTTCATGTTTTCCTAAAAATTCACTTTTCTGTATAGTAGATACAGACTGATAATGCTAAGTAGGTAGAGAATCATTATGTCTCATCGCCTATCCTTTTCAGCTTGTCTGACCTTTGTTCTTGTCCTTCAAGTGATACTTTACTGGAGTAAGTCTTAGACTGCAGCCCAACACAGTATGTGGGATGGGTCTGGTGCTCAGGAGGCATCTACCTGCCAAGCAAGTAAAGGATCTCTGAAGAGCTTCTTTCTGTTGGGTTCAGTTATACCTCACCTGCTAAGGAATTTGCATGAGGCAGGGCTGCTGTGCACAGCTGGACAGCTGACCGGGTTGCAGGGTGAGTACCCGTGCAGGAGGTGGACAGAGCCCGTGTGGCAAATGCCAAACCACTGTGGAGATGAGTCTACCTAACAAAAGAGGGTGAAATGGTTTGGTTTGGTTTACAGGAAGTTTCCTATTCTTTTTAGCTCTGCAGCAGCAAGCTTTTGTGTGTGTATGTATGTATGTATGTATGTATGTATGTATGTGTGTGTATGTGCACGCGCATGCACGCTAAGAGAAAGCTCATTTTGCTGAGTTCTGTAAATGTAAGTTTTAAGCTAGCAGCCTCCCCACTGGTGGTAGATCAGAGTTCGCTCATGGTCAGTGTCTGGCACTGTTGAGTCAGTCTCCCATGACACCTCAGCAATCACCTCAAGTTTGAGGTTCACATAGTCATTACTTATCGGCAGACATTTCTGACACTAGTTTGTGTATTAGTAAGTGTCTATGTGGTCCTTGGTTGCTTTTTAACTCTGCGGGCTCTCTGTATTTTTGCTCTTTGGCCTGTCTTAAGCCCATGTGGTCTGTTAATAGAATCTGACTCCTGGAACTTAGTGTAGCAGATGGAGCCCTCTCTTCTTAATTTCCTTATCAAACATCTTAGTATGCTGGTTGCTTCCTGACTATAACATCTCAGACAAGCTCGTTCTACCACATGTCTTTCAAATTCTAGCCATTTTTCATTTTGGACTTTTGCTCAGATTCTTGCTCCATTTTTCTACATTTTGAGTTCCCATTCCTAAATACTGACCCCTAGAACAACATGACCACATATATCCTTTTACCTGTGTCCTCGACCCTTCAGGCTTCATTAGAATCCCAAGAAATAAATAAACTCCTTCAATATATATCCATCTCATAATCAAATCAAGAGATGTAAGGCAAAGTACCCAAACCCTAGGTTCTATGTCTTAGTCTTTTATCTAGAGTTTTGTTGGAACAATGCATGAAATATTTATTAAAATATAATTTTATGCATTAAAAATCAATTGTATAAAATAATATTTTGCCTTGGTATCATCTGGGTAACATTTTTAAAATTTTATTTTTAAATTTGGATTTCGGTCAATATAAACTTATTTACTAGAAAGATATCATATTTTGTGTTGCCAATAACTGCTTTCTTTATTGGTACCTGAATTAGAGTTTCTAATCTGTATTTAAGAAAAGAGTAGAAGGTGTTTATCTGAGGCATAGAATAATCTTTTGCTTACTGTTTTGACACTATCCACATGTACAGATATGAAAACGCAAAATGAGTAGATGGGGATACAGCCCAGCAGTATAGGTGCCTGCCTGGAGAGCACAAGGTATTAAGTTTGGTTCCCAGTTCCAAAAGGAAAAAAAATAATAATTAAAATAAAGAGAGAAAAAAAAAAGAAAAGAAAATGCAAAATGAACTGGCTATATAGGACAAAAATGATAGCATTTATACATTGTATGAATCTTCTGGTAGGAACAGTTTGATCATGAAGAATCTTAAGTCACATTGTTATGTAGCCTTTTATAAAGATCAGATTTCTAAAACTTGTTCTTAATTTTAATTTTGTATTTTAGTGAGGGTCTTCACGGGCTCACTTTGTAGATCAGACTCATACTGATTTGCCTGTGTTCAGCCTCCAAAGAGCTGGGATTAGAGGCATGCGCCATCACGCCCAATTTGTCTCAGCATGCCCTGGGGATGGGGCCAGCCTGGCACAGTGGGGATCAAACCCTGGCTGCTGTGTCTGCCTAATCCACTGATCTATTTGGCCTGCCCTAAAACTTTATTTTGAAGGTAATATTTTATCTCTTTGCCTTTATCTCTAGCATAAATGTTCAATGTCAATTTTAACATTTGTTTTACAATGTTTTCTTCATTGAACAGTCAAAATTAAGACATTTTAAAAATGGTGAGCTATTGTAGGTTTGGAACAATTAGTGTAGGTCATTAGGAACATGATGAAAGAGAAGCTTGGGCAAAGGATTTAAATCTTAATTGAACATTTATATTTAAAGGTGAATAAGGAATAGAAAAAATTAAAAGCATAGTTCATAGTTGGTGGGAAATGGAGAAAGCCACACATTCTGGCCCATGTTTATTTATCTAGAATTAGTTATACATAATAAGTAGAAAAATCAGATGCACTGGGAAGAAAAAGATAGGTCTTCCTTTTCATTGTATAGGCAATAAAATATGCCTATGCAGGGAGAGAATACTATCATGCACCCCTTGTAATATTTTTCTTTCTGGTTCTTCAAACTATAAATTAGACAATATCCAATATACTTCTAAGTCAGTAGGTAAAATATGTACTTGGAAAATCAAAACATAAATTTTAAGAAGTGAGCATGTACTCTACCTACATCGACTGATTTAGTTAATGTTTTATTTTTCTTTGAGCCAGGGTCTTACCACATAGTGCAGGACAATCTCAAACTCTGTGTAGCCCTCAAACTCACAGCAATCCTTCTCCCCCAACCCTTAGATTGTTGATGAAACAGACATGCATGCCAGCACCCCTGGCAACACAGACTAGTTGTGAATAGATATTTAATGCCATTCCAGAAATAAAGCATGCACACCAGTTCTTTCAATGGATAACGTCTTTTAGTTGTGCTTTGTCTGACGGCCTGAACTACTGATACTAAGGAGTTAGTCCCAGATGTGCGACAGGAGGAACCGGAATCTTAGAAGATCAAAACTGTAAACTTCAAACACTATAGTTTTTAGGAACAAAACACAACTAACAAACTTTTGCTTTATAATGAAGAGAGGACAATAATTTTTCTGCCTACTTTTCAACAAAAGAATCCAAAAATTTGGCTTTGTTATCAATTTGTAATTTCCTTGCTGCATTTTCAAATTCATATTTTATCCCCCTCCTGGCAAAATACACAATAAAGAAAAATTTACCATTGTAAACATTTGTAGACATGCAAATTCAATGACCATAGCTGTAGGCCCACTCACAGTGTTGTGAAATTACTGCTATCAGGCGACTCCTGAATTGTTTTCACCAACCCTGGAAACTCTGTATCTAGTAAAGACTAATTTTACTGTCTTACCTTCACTTATTTCCTCACTATTATTACTCTTTTTTTCTGTTTTATTAATTTCAGTATGCTAGAAACTGCATAAGAAGAATCACATATTTGCCTTTTAGTGACTGATGTATTTCACTTAGCATAATTCATTCATTATTCATCCATATTGTCGCACTGTAACAGAATCCCCTTCCTCTTCAAGACTGTTTAATATCCCATGGAATGAATGCATATGAGATATGGTGAAAATATATTGAGTACTTAAGTATAAAATCTTGTAGTAAAAACTCATTTTCATGAAACCCCTTTTCCTCTCACTTCAAACACATTTGTCCCCTCATTCTAGTCAGGTTTTGAAACAGTTCTGAAGGTGCTCCTTTGTGAAGGTCTTAAATTTTACTGACAGGGCTGCAATGATGTCCTGAATAGATTTAAAACAATTACCTTTCATTATCATTTGTATTAGGGAAGATCCAAAAGTCTCACAGCATCAGATCTGATAAAAGTTGGATGAAGATACACCATATAGTTTCTAAGAGCGCGGCTTTTATTGGCTGGCACTGGGCAGCAGTGCACACAGAGTTCTGACCCTTGTTCATGACATCCCTCCCAAAAGAACTTCAAGTCTGCTTCTGAAGTGACCAGATCCGTGGGATAAGAGAGATCTAGGCAAGGAGTAGTATTCTGTGGGGGAGGGAAGGTGCTGTGTTTTCGGTCTCCATGATTTCTTTTGTTGTTGCTTTTACTTTTTAAAGATAGTACAAATTAAAATTAAAACAAAAAGTTACAAGGGATACAGAATTTCACTTAACAAAATAATATGAATTTCACAGTATTTGTTGTAATACATAGTGTTGTCTTCCAGTTATACTTATTTATTTATTTAACTTTTTGAAGTTTCTAATACTAGGAGAAAATATCATATCATGTTTCATAAGCAGATTCTAAGTCAAAGCCACAGTATTAATCATAAAATAAAAATTAAAATTAATCAATATTCAGAAAATTAATGAAGTATTAATTGAAAATTATATTAAATATTTCAAAACAATATTCCAAAATGAAATTAAATTGTGCATCCAACTAACAGGCCAGACTGTTGTGTATCATATGTATGAATCTGTGAAATTAGTTCATTTTATTTTATTTTTTTACATTATGGTGGGCTCAGCCTGCCCTGGGGTGGAACTGGCATAGCATGTGGTACCAGGAATCGAACTGTGGTCCCTGAAGTTGCCTAAGCTTGCCTAAGCAGACTGCTGAGCCATCTCGCCAGCCCTCTGATCAGTTCACATTGGACTATGCATACAAGTACTTTCTCTTAGTTCAAGGAGAAGAAATATTTGTATGAATAGTGTTTAGAATATTTATGTCTGCATCTTGTACTCTGAACAACTATTATGAAGACAACAATATGCATTGTATTGATTATTGTGGCTGTCCTACTGACGTGTTTTGAAACTGTCTCATTGCTATTTCTTTCTTATTGAAATTAATAAAATTAAAAGAAGAAGAGCATGGAGCAAAGTACTACAAGTCTTGCAAGGAAACAAATTCCAGCCCAGACTGATATGCCTTGCAAAAATTTCTTGCAAGTATAATGGAGAAGTGAAATACAGGACAAAGAACAACTAAAGAATTTCATGATGACAATGCCAACCCTGCACAGACTGCTTAAAGATATTTTACGGAGGGATCAAATGAGTACAACTTCATGAAGGAGAATGGAAAGAACTCACCAAATAGGGCAAATAATTAAATATAAGAGAAAATAAAGTATAGAACAGCAGTCTTTCACTTATTCTTTTGTATACAGCAACAAAATATGTCCATCAGCATATTCTACAAATAGACTTCTCCTGCACGCAATGGGTCATGATTCTGTCTGGATCTACTTGGTGGATATCAAGGAAATAACAGGAGCTCAATCCCACAAGTGAAATCTGACCACCAGTAGGCATCATAGACACTGTTCACATCCATGACATACTAGAATTTTATGCAATATCCAATCCCCAAACTGTTAGAAGAACTGGTCGTATGTTTGTCATTCCAGTCTTTATGTTATGTTTTATTCTTAGTAATTCTCTACTACCATGAAAACTTTCTCTTGGTTGATATTTTTGCATATATTAACCTATTCAAATACTATGTGAGTTCTCCATAAATTTTTTTAAAGTTAAATGTCCACCATATTCTAAGCATACTGTATGCCATATTTTGTTTGCCCAGATAATACTCTGTGAAAAATTTGTGCCCGTTTTTGTTTGTCCATTTATCTAGCATGAACACTTGGGTTGTTTCTCCATTTTAGTTTGTAGCAATGATGTCAGTAAGAACATGGGCACACAAATATCTGTTATATTCCCCACTTACATTTGTTTTGGATACATACATAGTATTTATATAATATTCAGTATTATTGAGCAGTTGATGAGTCTTTGTTATTTATGTTATTTTCTACAGGAGCCACAACATTTCATATTTTTACCAGAAATGCACAAAAGTTTTAATTCGTTTAGAACTTTGCAGTTCATTATTTTTAATTTTTGGTTAAAATACCTTTCCTAAAGGTGTGAAGAGTTATCTTTTGGTGGTTACTTTTTTCTCTTTGTTGTTTGACAACTGGTGGGAATTAACAAGCCAAGTTAGATCAAAACCACAATTTTGGCAATTTGCCCATATTCCTTTGTCCTAAATTTTGTGTCTATAGAGATTTATTTCTATAGTTAGAATTCTATAAATATAAGTAGTGTCTTGAATGTGTATATGTCATGTATTGTGCTTCAGATTCCATTTTATAGTAGTTAAAATAGAGGAAAATTGTGGTGCGAGGAGTCAGCATAATAAATGCTGTGTAGATTTGACTTTAAAGCTATGATGCATATCTTAAGATGTTACCACAAACACATAATAAGGGTTTGAGGTGACAGATGTGCCTGTGATGACTTGAATATTACTGAACGCATGCATGTGCTGGTGCTACACTTGTTTCCACTCAAAAACCACAAAGCAGTGTACATGTATTGAAACACCACATAGCATTCCATAAACAGGCACAATTTTTTATGCTTCAACCAAATTATGGGCATTTTGGAAGTTAACACTGAAAACAGAAAAACTTCTAATGTTAAGTTTCTTCCTCAATAGAGCTTCTTATAAATAAATTGTAATTTGAGAATTACGAACTAAGAATATGTAGATTTCAATAACTTTGGACATGAGGGAAGCAATGGTGTATTTTATTGAAAAGGAGTCCCATGCCCACCTGTCTGCTTCAGGAGCAAATTAGTCAAAACATGAATGACTTAATTTTTCTTCTTTCTTGCCTCAGGCTTCCTCTAAACATCTCAGGAGGTCTAATGCAATTAGGCTATAGCATGACACAATGAGAGTTTTATTTGTCTGGTCACCACATGTGCTGTTACAATA
>PVKN010033904.1:0-11936 GCA_004027915.1 Capromys pilorides
ATTAACTGCTTCTTTCCATAGACAAGCAGAAATGCACTATGCAGTTGTTGAAACCATCCTGCTTACATACATAGATAAATCTCTTTACCCTACTACCTTTTCTCCTGTCCTCTTCAACTCAGTAACTCTCCTTTTGAGTAAGTTCATTACCTTTTCCTCGTATCTATTGTACCTTTTAGATTCTATTTTCTCTTTCAGGTTCTCACACAAAGGAGACAATAAAATGTTTGCACACGTGGGTCTGATTTACTTCACTTAAGAGCATGTTCTGTAGTTGCATTCATTTACTGACAAAAGACTCAAATTTATCCTGTTTTATAACTGAATGATACTCCATCGTGTAAAATACCACATCTTCTTTACCCATTCTTCAGTTGATGGGCATGTGGGTTGTTTACAGGATTTAGCTTTGAGAAATTGTGCTGCTAGAAACAGGGGTGCACATATATCACTGTGGTATGAGGTTTATAGTTCTTCTGGAAAAATACCCAGGAGGAGAATAGCTGGTTTAAATGAGCTTCTGAAGGAATCTCCACACTGATTTCCATAGTGGTTGTACCAGGCTGCACTCCCACCAACTGCAGAAGGGTTCCTTTTTTCTCCACAACCCCTACAGCATTGATTGTTGGCTGACTTCTTGAAGTTAGTCATTCTTTCTGGGGCGAGATTGAATCTCAGTGTTGTTTTAATTTGCATTTCTTAAATGACCAATGATGTTAAACTTTTTTTTTTTTTGACATATTTACTTTCCATTTTTATTTCTTCTTCTGAGAAGTACATATTCATCTTAGATGCCCATTTTTGGATTGGGTCTTTGAATATAAGAAGCCTGATTTTTAAAAAATTCTTAGTTTTCTAGATAGAAGGCCCTCATCAGAGGGACAGTTGTCTACAATTTTTTTTTAAAGTTTATTTTAATTTTATTTTTTTAAAACTTCATTTATTTATTTATTTGTGTTCTGGCTGGCTCACCCTGCCGTGGGGGTGGGGCTGGCGCAGCATGTGGTGCCGGGGATTGAACTGCAGTCCCTGTGGCTGCCTAAGCTTGCCTAAGCAGGCGCTTTAGACCATTGAGCCATCTTGCTGGCCCAGTTGTCTACAATTTTGTCCCAGTTTGTGTGTTTTCTTTTTTACTCTGTTGGAGAATTGCCTTGAAGCACAGAAACTTTTCAAGAAGATGAGATCCCAGTTCCACACAGCTTTCTTTATGATGCTGGACTCGTAGTCTGATTGGCTGAGAAGCCAAGCTAGCTTCTCCCTGGGGGAGCGCTTAGTTACCTAACTGAGTGTGAGGGATGCTGAATCCTCTGGGCAGGCCTCCAGCTTCTAGTCATGATTTGGCCCTGGATAACTGCAAACCTTCATTTCTGTCCCAAGCTCTGTTCTCCCCAGTTAATTTGGGAAGTGGATGTACTGTAGTTTGTGCAACATCTAGCTCACTATTGGACTTTACTGGAGGCCTCCCATTCCCACTGTGATCATTCTGTGGCAAATCCTGCAGCTAATCTCTGGTGCTGCTATAGAATTTTGCTAGAAGGTTTCTTATCCAGGTGTCACTTTTTGTCCCTCCACCTGTGGTCCTTCATCCATCCCTGTCTCAAGAGCTCTGCTCTCTGACCTGTAGAACTTGATGCAGCCCCAAGGCTTGACAGAGGGCCAATTTTTTTTAAAAGTATTCACAATTTATTTTTTATTTAAAATATTTTTAAGAAAAAGAAAACAAAAAACAAAATTCCAAAATAATATGATAGGAGGGTAATAATAGTTAATACATTGCACATTGTTTTCATTTTTAAAGAGAATAAAAGTAGTAAAAAATCATATTAGAAATGATACAGAATTGAACTAAACAAAATGGTAGAAATTCAACAGTAAATGTGGTATAACATTTTGTTGTCTTCAAGTTAGTTATTCAGATTATCATATATAAGCATGCAAAGTTGGTAAAAAATTCATGAAAAATTAAAAAGGAGAGAGAAAAAATTTAAACGTTAAGTGCTCCTTTCAATAGGCCAGCAGAAATCAGCAGTACAAGCTACACATATGTATTTCCCCCTTCTTTCTTTTCTCCTCTCACTCAAGTTGTTCCTTCCCTTTGAGCACTTTCTTTCTTTTTTGTAGTATCTATTGTACCTTTCAGATTTTATTTATTCTTTCAGGTTCTGACACCAAGGAAACAATATGATGTTTATACATGTTGGTCTGATTTATTTCACTTATGAGTATGGTCTCTAGTTGCATCCGTTAACCTGCAAAAGCCTCATGTTTATCTTTTTATAGCTGAGTAATACTCCACTGTATAAAAAGATCACATTTTTAAATACATTCCCCAGCTGATGGACATTTTGGTTGTTTTGAAGATTTATCCATGACAAATTACACTATCAGCACAGGACAATAGGCAGTGGACAGGATTTCACAGTATTTCAAATCTCTCTGGTGTTTGGGGAAACAATAGGGCACTGCTTTTTTGGTGCAGCTCTGCAAAATTTTCCTTTTTCCTCAATGTCTCCAAGGATATGATCTGCTATTCCCTTCCAGAGAGGTCTCCATTTCATTTAGTTTACTGTCTCAGCTGCTCTCAGCCTAGGGAGACAGCTTTCTCAGCCCTTCACAAGCCTTTTGCCTAGTGCAATATAGAAGTCCTCTGACCCAGGTATGCCTCTCTCTGCCTTCCCTAACTGTACTTTTCTTTCTGCTGTGCAGCATCAGATCTGCTTGTTCTCTTCAGTTCCCAGCCAGGGTGTCCTGCAAGATCTCCAGCCAGTGGTGGCAACACATCCATATTTTGTTATACAGGTCTTGCTTTAACCTGCCCTTAGCCACCCAGCAGACAAGTTTAACCATGAGGCATAAAACGTAAAGCTAGATTAGTATGCTGATCTGTAAAAGGCTTAAATCAACAGCTTCCATCATTGCCAGTTTTGCCAATCACCCACTACGATTATCGAACATTGGATTATGCATACAACTACTTTCTCTTAGTTCGATGAGAAAAAAAATTTTGTACCAATAATGATTAGAAAAATTATCACGTCTACACCCTCTGCTCTGTATAACTACCAGGAGAACAACAATATGCACTGTATCAAATACTGAAAATGTACTATTAATGTGTTTTCAAACTGTCAGATTGTTATTTCTTATTAAATGCAATGAAAACACAAAAAAAGAAAGCATCACAAGTAGAACACTCTGGTTCTGTGTGGGAGGAAAAGGAGACTCTTTCTGGGCCAAGCAAAACTTATTTGTCCCCATGGTCCAACATGTGATGCTTGCACGCTGTCTTCCCTAAAGCCTTTTCTTGCATGTGTCTCACTTGCAGTGATTCTCTTTCTGGTAGGGAGGCAGCTGGAGTGATTGTGAGTGTATTGCATCAAGCAGGCCACAGCTGAAGACCCAGCTCACTACTTCGTATATTCCGATCCTCTCCCAAGATGGCTGTGCACTGGGGAGAGGTAGTGGGCTGGGCTGTGATCGGGAAGAGTTATACTTTGCCTTTTTAAGCCAGTCCTCCCAGATATTGGATTTAGCATAGTCAGGAAGCTGGGCCACCTAGTAACCTTGTGTTAGCCACCAGTTCCAGGGTAACATCATTTCTCCTGGGAGCTGGAGAACACAAAGCTGCTACAGAAACCATGGTTTTCAGAGAAGCCACACTTACAGACCTGCAGCATCAAAACCTGTACGCTGTTGGGAGACTCTGAAGCTGCAATGAGCCATATATGGGAGGGCAGAATGAAGCCTCATTGCCTACAGCAGTCAAGCTACCTCAGCCTTGAGAAAACATCCTGTCCGGACATTGTGGGCTATTACTCACTAGGCAGCCTTGTGCCTTTTGTATTGGTCAGGGTTTTGCTTAGAGGAACAGAAAGATATAAGGAACGGATATTAACACAAAATATACAATATATAAGGAGTTACAAGATTGGCTTACAACAGTCAGCCACAGAGCCAGATGAGGAAGTGTGCAGAGGGCGTCTGCACGCTCCGGACTGGAGAATTCAGTCCTGAGGTCTGAAACTCACCGCAGTGCTCCATGTAAGTCTCGATCTGTTGGCTGATGAGTCTGTGACCAGATGGTGAAAGATCTAAGCTGGAGGCTGAAGAGTCTGCGCTGCAAGCCAGATGATGAAGTCCAGGCTGAATGTGGAGACTCAAGCTTCTCCAAGGAAGTGAGGTCTTGACTCCTTCCTCAGCCCCTTTAAAACATCTCTGTGCTCAGTCACTCTAACGTGGGCCCATTGTGCCCAAGGGTGGAACCAATCATATCCCAGCATGGGCCCTTGATCCTGCTCTAGGGAGGAGCCAATCATATCCTAGGCAGGTCCTGATCCTGCTCCAGGAAGGAACCAATTGTACCCCGGGGTGGGACTTCCACCAACAGGGAACCAGGCCGCTGAGTCATCTAGCCAAGTTGACACAAAGTATCAACCACTACACCTTGCAACTTTTTAAAAGTACAAATAAAGGCCTTTACTCTTCTGGCAGTTGTCTGGTCAACAAGGTAGATGGGCCACCACCTGACCTAGCTCTGTCTTCTCATCCATGTTTTTCTCATTCCTGCTGCCAGTTCTCCTTGGGGTACAATGGATCACACTGAGAGACCAGTTGATCCTTACAGTTTGCTGTACCACCTGTGCTAGCATTAAGTGAATCTTAATCACACTCTGTAATATAATATGGAGAAGCAGAGGATGAAAAGGAAGATGAGGAGAAAGAATGAAGAGGAGGAGGAAGAGGAGGAAGAGAGGAAGGGAAGAACAGAAGAAGAGAGGAGAGAGGGAGAGGAGGAAGAGAAGGAGGTAGGAAGAAAAGAAGGGAGGAAAAGAAGAAGAAGTAGATAGACAAAGAATGAGATGAAGAGAAGAAGAAGAAGAAGAAGAAGAAGAAGAATAAGAAGAAGAAGAAGAAGAAGAAGAAGAAGAAGAACAACAACAACAACAACAACAACAACAACAACAACAAGAACAAGAACAAGATCAAGCACTTACATAGGTCTTGTTTTGTGCCAGGTACATTCTATGTTCTCTACAAATAATTCATTACTCCTACTACCAATCACAAGTGGTGAGACAGAGTTTAAGCACAAGCCAGGCAGCTGCAGTTTAAGTATGACTACTGGTTATTCTGCACCAGCTCTCCTTAACCACATCTGGAGCCAGAACTGGAAGTCTGGAAGCTCTTCGCTTTCTTGTCTCTGTAGCTGGGAAAGCCCTTTAGAAGGGCTTTAGGATATGTGCTTCCAGTGGGCCTTCGGCTTCCATCTTCCAGTTAACAGAATGAAACAGTTAACCATTTACCTCCTTTTCTGCATGTGTGAAAATGGAACCAATGCACATGCTCCCACTGGAAGGCTGCTGTGCAGAGTAAATAAATTAAACTGTATACAGCATTTAGAACAGTCCTGGCACATAGTAAACATTCAGTAGTTTATTGTTGTTGAGTTTTTTAAACCATTGTGACTTCATTCACTGAAAGATTTTTTTGGTTCATTCTGGTGGTATTTCTTGAGCAGAAGATCAAATGGAATTTTCTTGTAGGCAAGTTTTGGTTCATGGTGTGCACAGAGTTGTACTCTGAGTTTGTGCCATGGATGCTGTGGTCAGAATAGGCCATCTAAACTAAGCACCAAATTACAGGTTGAGAATGGGGGACTGGTTGTTCCTGATGTCTGTGCTGAATTATGAAGAATGTGGGATCAGGGCATAGTCACTTTCTGAACTGCTGAGATAAAATAGTGAACACATTTGACTTAAAGGAGAAGAGATATATTTAGAGTTACAGAGTCATGCATTCATTGCAGGGCCATCTGATTCCTAGGCAGAAACAGCATGAAGAAACAGTCTTGCAGGATGCCATTAGGTCCTTGATGTTGCTGTTCTTGAAGGAATTGAAGCAGCTGTCAGGGAGCCCTGAGTTGGTCCTCATGAATTTGCTCCAAGGAGCCTGGCTCCTGACCTCCTTTCTGGACTCCTGTTTGGCAGTGTCATCCGTTTTCATTACCTACTATCATCATGATGCTTTCTGCCATAAGGCTCTCACAGAGGCCACTCAATAGTTCTATAGACCTTTGGCTTTCAGCCTTCCAACTGTGGACTAACAAATCTTTTTTTTAAACAAGACTACCCAATTTAGGCATTTTATTATAGTAATGAAAAACTGACTCATAGAGGCTGCCTAGTGTGTTCTGAGGTCATTGACCCAGCTCTCAGAGCATGATCATCTTCCCAGGTCCTGCACAGATGATTATTTATCTGTGTGCTCAGTAACTTTGGTTATCATTCCAGGCCACATCTGATCCCATTCTCTTTAACATACCTCCCTAGATCCCACAGGAGAGTTAGAGCTCTTGGAGGAGGACACATTTTATTGGATTCTCCCCCAATACCCAGATTTGCTGAAAGGCAAGACAGTATCTAGGCTTACAAAACTCCTCCTGCCCCTTATTCTTTCTCACTCACTGTTTTCCTTTTGTCTCCTAACCAGTAGTGAATATCTGATCATGAGTATGGTTGCTGTCAGCCTGGGTACTTAGCCATTGCTACCTCAGCCTTAACTAGACCAGCCATTAGTGATTTGTGTCTAGAGCCCATCCTCTCAGAATTATGAGGACAGAGCACTGAGGCTACTGATAATTGGTCCACAGGCAGAATCTTCCCAGCTTCACCAGATTGCTGTGAGCAGTACATAGAGGACCAGCACATCCACACTTCTGTACATGGGATAGGTGGCACTGGGTAAGCAGACAGGAATTTCCAAGGAGCCTAGGGGCCAACACGGCTACCAGCTCCACAACAGAGGTTGTTAGATTTTCTTGTTATACTTTTACAAGATTGGCAGCCAAGGAAAATAGCAAGTACAAGTACACTTAGACACTTAGTTTACCACATACAGCAAAGTGAGATCAGCATGGAGCTAGGTCCCAAGTTAACAGGATGGCTCTCAGGGAGGCGAGGTGCTATCATTTTGCTGCTAAGGAGTTAGCATCAAACTCAAACCAGGTGCTCTTAAAGCTTGCAGTGGAACCAAAAGGGCTGGGGCAGAAATTCCCATGACTGAATCTGGGCAGGTAGTGGGAAGCCGCCTCATGACAGTGCACCAAAGGATGGCCTCTTTCTCAGAGAGCTTTAGGGCCGAACACCTGTAATCTCAGAACATGGGAGGTTGAGGAAGGAAGATTGCCATGAATTCAAAGTCAGCCTGGCTACTACAAATTTCCAGGCCAGCCTGGACTACACAGTGGGAATCTGTGTAAACATCCACCGACCAAAACACAAAATAAAAGCTTCAGGGCCAGATTCATTAAGATATGGGTGGCCGGGGAAATAGCTCAGGAGCACAAGTGCCTGCCTGGCAAGTGCAAGGTCCTGAGTTTGATCCCTTGTTCTGGAAAAAAAAAAAAGATATGTGTCAGCCTGCATTTAAGCCTTGCCAATGAGGTCTGTGTGAGATATGCAGAGATGTATCAAGGGGCATGCAAGTATTCTTCCTCTACAGGGAGCAGGGCAGGGCCCCTTGTATAAAGAGATGATGCTAAAGAAGACGTTACTTTTGTGCTTACACAGAGAAACAGGCACCGCAGAAAGCACTGATATCATTTTTCAAAGAGATCTATTTATTTTTTTATCCATTTTGATGATAAAAAAGATAAAATAGCAATGAAATGGGTTCAAAACAGGTTAGTAGGGCAGTTACAATAATTAATACATTGCATATTGTCTTCACAGCAGTTATTCAGACCACTTTGAAGTGAGAAGAAAATGCAAAGCTGCCTTCCTGAGAAGCCACACTCAATTTCTAAGAAGGCTTCAGCTTACCCCCCCCAATCCAAAATCAGAAGACTGCGGGGTTTAGAAAAAAATATTAAAAGCCAATACTGGGAGCACATCAGTGTCATAGTTTAATCTGAATTCCCTAGCTTTTTAAAAGATAGGAGGATCAGCAGTCTTCCAATCAGTGAGTGCTCACTGCCTCCATGAGTCAGGGCCCAGGGTCTCCAGGGACACAGCACTCCAGCTGGTACAAGCAATAGGCAACCAATAGCTCATTGCCATAGCACTCCAGCCGGCAGGTACCGTTTTCATAGCATTTCTTGAGAAGCTCTGATGAGAATGGATTCAAACCTACAAGAAAAGTGTATGAAAAGATAATTCACCACAGGATAATTGCATGACTTTAGTCTCTCAAGCTTTGCCCCACCAAATTCTAAGAAGACTTTGTCATAACAATTGATTCTTTTATTTATTTATTTGTTTGTTTGTTTGTTTGTTTGCTTGTTGTGTTTGTTTGTTTGTTTCTTTTATTTATTTTGTGGCTGGCTCAGCCTGCCCTGGTGGTGGCGCTGGCGCAGCATGTGGTGCCAGGGATCGAACCGCAGTCCCTGCAGTTGCCTGAGCCCTCCTAAGCAGGCGCTTTAGACCACTGAACCATCTCGCCGGCCACATAACAATTGATTCTGAAGTGGAAAATATATTAACTAGTATTATGGATTGAGCTGTTTTGCCCCAACTGTGTGTTGGAAGCCTAACTCCAATTGTGAATGGATTTTGAGATACAGCCTCTAGGAGAGAGCTGAAGTTAAATGAAACCATAAGGGCAGGACCTCATCCAATGAGATTAGTAGCCTCATCCTATTCTTGAAATGATAGGATTATTGGTGGAGGACACAGTGAGAAGGTGGCTGTTTTCCAGTTGGGGAGAGTGTGTCCTCCTCAGAAGTGGAATCAGCCAGCATTTTCACTCTGGCTTCACAGTTTCCAGAACTGTGTGAATACAAATTTTGTAAACTATGAAGCGTTTGGTGGTTTGTAATGACATTTGAACTTAGACAACTAATGACCTGGGAGTTTCCCTGAATTGCTTCATTAACAGAATCCAGAATCCAAACAATCAAGTTAGTTGTGTAGTCAGGCATCCACTCGTTCTTTTACTAACTGCTCACTCAGTATTATTTGTTTGTTCTCGAACCAGTTTTTATGGATCTTATGAATCAAGAGCGGTGGAAGCACATATCTGAATATTATATAGGTCTTAGCCTCAATGAATTTTCAGTCTACATGAAAAGAAAAGAAACAGGAATATCTCTCAGTGCAAAACATTCAAGTACCATGAGATGTTTACAACATAGAATGGTCTGGTGATTTTGAAGGAGGCTGACATCATTTATAAGATTTGAGAATTGTATTTTAGCTCAAAGCAGTTGAGATGACTTTACACATTTATAGGCCTGCTACTCTTTAGAGCAATCAAATATAAGTGGTTTCCCTTTTTCAGATAGAAGGCATTAAGATGAAAATAATGTAATATTTGCTTATCTGTAGAAAATTTGAGCAATGTGTGCCTTATCTAAGTCAGACGAGATCAGCTTGTTGGCAAGATAGAAGCCCAAGTGGATATTCTACAACTCTTTTTTGGAAGGTAAAACATGATTGGAGAATGAGACAAGAAACTCCTATAGCAATGACAAGCTCTGAGAATGTAGAAAGCATTAACAGGAATACTGTAGATTACCTGGAGCTGTTAATTGAGACCCACAATTCTACTGCCATAAGCTGTAGTGGAGTTGGTACCATCAACAGCTTCAAGAAAACCTGGGTCCTATTGGTTTGAGTCATAGGATGTGAAAAATCTGTTTCACCTGCTCAGAGAATAGTTCAGGGAGAGTAGACCATTGGAGGGGTACTTGCCAACATGAGGGTTTTGATGGACTCATTAAAATCCAATGATGAAAATATTCAAGGTGAGATTTCTAAATCAGAAAAGAGCAGTCATGCCTTTCATGTTCCCCTAGTGGCTGCCTCATCTAATCACACATACCTCCTATCACCAAGAGCCCAGTCATCCTCTTGAGAAGAGCATGTCTAAAACTGTTTCTTCCTGTGCTTAAGGATCTACAAATGGTAAAGTAATGATCAGCAATTTTAGTACCTCAGAACCTTGGCAAAATGGCCTTTCATTGTTTGCTGATTTCAACTTTACACATGGATGTGTTCTTCAATCAGAGATAAAGCTACAGTGGCATGATAGCTATTTTAAATATTACCCCATCTAATCCTTGAGAGGCCTCATAGTTATTATTTTTTATTGTAAGAATTTTCATATTTAAGAGACAGGCTCAGAGAAGCTCATGTTTATCCAGAGAACAAGTTGGAGAGCTAGTATTTAAGGTCAGGTGCTATTAACATCAAAATTTAGTGACACCTTTTCTATTTTGTGAATTAAGGGGCCCTTGGTGGGAGCATATTCATGGTGTTGCTCAGTGAGAGCAACGGATGAAGCCTCTCCCTCCCCTTTAGGAACAGGCCATCTTACCTGTCAGCACAGGATCCCAGAGGAAGACAAAAGCAGACACCAGGAGGAAAAGCTTCATGGTGGGGCTGCGGCTTCCGTGGAGGAGGCTCGTGGCAGCATTGCCCTCTGCCCTCCGAGAACAGAGAAGGCGAAGCTGAGCATAGCTTCCTGTGCAAGTCTGCAGGTCCACAGTCTGCCCTGATCGAGGAGGATGTGCTAGGCTAAGTGCCAGAAGGCAGCGGAGTTGGCAGCGCTCTTCTGGGAACAGAACTGTCGGTCCTTGCTCTTTCCACAGCATTTCCCATGCACAGCAGGCAGGACTTTCCCCTAGCTTGGATTTTTCAAAAGTGCTAATGGAGGTCTCAGAGCTGTATAATTTATCAGACTCAAGCAAATCAAATTAGTTTGCTTCACAGAGATAACCTGTACTTGGCAAGCAAGTTTTGTCTATGGCTGTTTTATTTTGCATAGTTATAAACCTAATATTTTTCCTTATTTATTATTATTTATTGTTCTAATAGCATACATTTATAGGGCTTGTGATAATTAATATGTGTGAATAATACAATGATAAAATCAGAGTAAGTTTAAGGAGATAAACTTAATATTTTTGTAATTAGATGTCCTGCTATTTATAACTTGATGCATACTGTATAAATTCTTCAGTGTTTTGTAATGCAGAAATGTCCATTAAGGTCATTTAAAAACAATTTCCACTGTTTAAAACACCTCAATTGAGCCATAAATTATACGTATGCCACAAACACTAAAGTGTATAGCTTGATAGTGTTTTCACACAAGTGCAGTTTTGTGAAAGTGCCATCCCAGGATAACGACCACATTGGCTCCACCCAGCATTCTTCATATCATCTGTTTTCTCCTTATAGTCTCTGCCTCTACTCTTCTTTTTAATTAGCTCATGTTTGCAATACTTAATAATGATGAGATACATGTATGTAACACATCTTAATTCCTCTTTACTTTTTTAAAATTTATTTTTATTATTATTTTTTTTTTACAATAGTTAATACATTGCATAATGTTGTCTTCGTTGTGGTTGTTCAGAGTACAAGATGCAGACATGATTTCTGGTCTAAACATTATTAGTACAGATCTTTCTTTTCATTGCACAAAGAGAAAGTAGCTGTATATTTAGTCCAACAGTCCATAACAGTTGTGGATTATCAGCTCATCTGGCATTATTGGGGGCTGTCAACTCAGCATATTAATATGGCTTTCCTTTTTATTCCTTATGGTTAGACTTTTCTGCTGGATGGTTAAGACCAAAATAAAGCAAGACCTATGTTACAAAGAGTATGTAACATTTGTATCTGACAAGGTCAGTCAGGTCCCTTCAGGGTTTATCCTGGCACCATATGCTGCGATTTGCAACAGTTTTGTCAGTGTCAGCCATCTGAATGAATCAAGGCCAATTTTGACCTTTTTGCTCTCTGTGGAATCCTGAGAGAATGTTTTCTCTCTAGGTGATTCTCCTTCCTCTTTATTTTTTTTTTTATCTCCTATCCCTCTCTTCCCTCCCTGCTCCTTCCAAATCTGTCTGTGTTCCATTTGGGAAAGCTCTATTTCCATCATTTCTCCCTTCTGCTGGTAGTCCTCTCACTCTGAAGATTGTTTCCTTGGCT
>PVKN010033905.1:0-11935 GCA_004027915.1 Capromys pilorides
TTTTTTGTCCATTTTTTTCTGAGACACCTGTACTGCTTTTGGTTATTGGAAGCACCACTAAAGCATGCTGTCCTTTGGAACAGCACCATCTCACTATCTGGAAGACCCATGATAAGCTAGAACCTTAAAAAATACTTTGTTCCATCTGCTATGGAGACCACAGGTTCACATTGCTAAGTGCATTATTTAAAAGAGCCCTTGAGCTTTTTCCTTCCTATCTGCACTGGGAGGCTAAGGCAGAAGGATTGCAAGTTTAATCCTAGCCCTGATAACTTACTGTCTTAGAAGGACTCTGACTCAAAATTAGAAAAGCCTGGTGGTGCAGCTTAGCATCAGGACCCTAGGTTGTATCCCCAGTACCATGGGGAAAAGAAAAGAACTAAAGAATATTGCCTCTTTTAAAGGGTTGATTCACCTTTAGATTATGAAGAATGCCCGTTTTGTAATTTTTTATGTTTCTTTATCAGTGTTAAGTTCTAAGAACTTTAGTCAGATTGATATCCATAATATGCATAAAACTTAATAATAAACATTTGTGGCCCAAGTCTTCTTCATTTTATTTAATATCATCACATATTTTTCTGTTCCTGACCATTCATATTTCTAACTTATCCTATCATCCTGTAAAATATGTCTTCAGGACTCTTTTTAACCTCTCTGGTAACCAAGCAGACATAATATGTGAGGTGCAGCTGAAGTTGGAAATCAGTTACATATGCAGAGCTGGAGCAAAGCTAGCCCCAGAACAGGAGGCACCAGCAGACACGCCACATAGGTGAACAAGCTAGGCAGAGGAGTGTCATGTGACATCAACTGTTGGGTGTATAAGTAAGTGCACTGCAGTGGTTGGGCAGCTCTTTTCTCCCATCAGGAGGAAAAGCACCACCTGACTCCAGCTTTCTCTGTTCTCAATATTTCTTCATCCTCCACCAGATGGGAAGTTTGCCCCTGAGGGAAGTTTGAAAGCTGTTGTGGATGCAGCAATTACATTAAGAAATGACTACAGAAGCTATACATTCTGGTGTTTTCATTTTGGCTAATAAGGTAGGAAGGTCTTCAGGAAAAGCAGACTCCCATAGCTATTTTAGTTTAATTGTGGAATCCTTCTAATTCCTTCATGAGGAACCACACCACCAGCTCAGCTGGTGACTATGAAAGCCTGGCTGCATCAAAAAGAGAGACCTGGAAATATCAACAAGGTAAGGAAAAATTCATATGGCAGAACAGGATATTCATAAAGTTGAGAGACCTGAAGGCAAGGTGCCAAAATATACAATATCAGAAGTATGGAAATTACGGAAAGGAAACAGTGTAGACTAGCGTCTTATTTATTACTAGCTGAGTTACCCTGTGTTGCTCTGGAGAATTGCTGAGTATCTTTAAACAAATCCATACTAATACATGCTGAAAGATGCTGAATAGAGTTGCTTGTTGCATGTGTGTGAGGATTTTTGTTTTGTTTTAGCTTTTCTTATGGTACTGGGAACTGAACTCAGGGCCTTTACTCTGTGCTACAACACCATTCCCAGATCTTTTATAAATATTTATTTTTATTTTGAGATAGGGTCTAAGTCACTAATTTCCCAAGCTATGCTTGAACTTTCAGTGACCATCCTGCTTCCACTTCCCAGAGTTCTGGTATTATAGAAATATGCTTCTATATCCAGATGATTGAAGCTTCTTGATATCAACTCAATACTCACAGTATACAGAACGCAATGTCTAACTTTTAAATTGGATTTATACTCCCAGCCTGTTATGACTTAGACCCCAAAAGACCCCCGAGGTTTCATATGTTCAGGAGTTGGGCTTTTGGAAGACAACTGGATCATGAGACGTTACTTTCCTCTGAATCCAGTAGTAGATTCATCGACTGATGAGTACAGTTAGATGTGCTGATGGGAGGGCCTGGTTGAAGGTGGGTCCCTGGAGGCATGTTCTAGATGGATACATTCTTGTCCCCAGCTCCTTCTTTCTTTCTCTGCTTCCTTCCTAGCATGGAATGAACAGTGGTCTTCTATCAGACAATTATATCGGAACATTCTACATGCTATTTCTGTGTTCCAGCCAACTATGCACTGAACTCAGAGGAAACTGAGGGCCAAATAAACTTATACTCCTTTAAATTGTAAGTATCAGGTATTTTGTTCCAGTGATGGGAAAGTGGCTAATGCATAGCACTTGTCTATTTGTTTGGCCCACGTGACAGTTACAGATACCACGGTGTTACAGTCTTGCAGCCCCTGAGCCTGCACCGATACCTTGCAATTATGAGCCAGACAAAACCTCTCCTTTTCCAAGTTGCAGATTTTAGGTATTTTGTCCCAACAATGGGAAAGCCAATAAGTACAGCCCACAACACCTTACTGTATGTGTTCTGTTTTCTTTAAATCATGGTTGTTTTTGCTCAACTTCAGTTGAGGCTCCCCTGGAGTATGGTGACTATTTCCATGGCTTTCCCTCAGGGATTTCCTGCTAAAATGAATTCCATTTACACTATGTATCTGTACTTCATGTCAGAATCCATTGGAAATACTTGCTTAAACTTGGTGAGAATCATTTTTATTACCTTAAATTTTCCAATCTGAAGAAAACAAAAGGGATTTTGCTAGCATATATTGACACAAATAAAATGGATAGTGTTGGGCACATCCTCAACGTCCTTGTCATAAAATGAGAAGTCATTTACTAAAGCTGTTTGGCAGAATGGAGGGGGAAGATGTTCTATTTTGAACTCTGAACCAGTATACATAATGTGTCTGCCAAAGCAATGAAGATTTGGGGACTAAGCCCTCTTGAATATATATTTTTTTAATTTACTGATTGTTATATGGACTACATTAGTAGAGAGAGTGGAACTGAGGAATAGTGACTAAAGATTGAAAAGGAGGCTTTTGGGATCTTGAGACTGTTTAGCTTCTTAATCTGATGCTGATTAGAGTATGTTAAGTTTGTCAAAAATCTGTTGTACTTTTGTATATATATTTTAAAAGGATTCTTTTTCAAATTGCTATTCAAACATCCAAAGAAATAGACAATTTTTTTTTTTTTTTTGAGACAGGGTCTCGCTATGCAGTTCAGGCTGGCCTTGAGCTCACTTTTGTAGCCTAGGCTGGTCTCGAACTCACACCAATCCTCCTGCCTCAGCCTTCCAAGTGCTGGGATTATAGACAAGCGCCACCACATCCGGCTAAACTTTATTTATGTTATGGCCTGCTCAACCTGCCCTCAGGGGGTGGGTGCAGGCTGGTGCAGCATGTGGTGCCAGGGATCAAACTGCAGTTCCTGCAGTTGCCTAAGCTTGCTTAAGCAGGTGCTTTAGACTGCCGAGCTATTTTGCTGGCCTAAAAATTATTTATTTATGTTATGGCTGGCTCAGCTCACTCTGGGGGTGCAGCTGGTGCAACATGTGGTGCTGAGGATTGAACCGCAGTACCTGGGCTTACCTAAGCTTGCCTAAGCAGGTGCTCTAGACCATTGAGCCATCTTCCCAGCCCACCCATAGTGACATTTTTCCATTCTGATGATCCCTATAGAAGCAATCTAATATCAATTAAAATTATAAATACATATATCCTTCAATGCAGGATTTCATTTTCTAAAATTGGCCTACAGATAAATTGACACACATAAAAAAATTATATTTAAATAACAGTATTAATTGTAGTGTTGTTTTGTGGTAGCAAAAGCTCAGGAGGAGCCCTAATGGTCACCAATATGGCCCATTAAATAAAGAATTACATTATGTGATGAGATAATATGCCAATGTTTTAAGTTTTAAAAATTAAAACATGAAACTTTCTAGTACTGACTTAGAACTCCAAGATATATTAAATGAAAACAGTGTGTGTGTGTGTGTGTGTGTGTGTGTGTGTGTGTGTGTTAAAAGGAGGGAGCTTACAGAAATTTATTTGTGTTCAACAGTACATTAGAATCTGAGGTGACTTTATTAGTAATCTATCTTTCTTGTTATTCTTCAACTACAATGTAAGTTTCCCTTTCAAAAAAAGCTTAATTAAAAATAATTATGAAGTTAAAAAATAGACTCCAGCTGTGGTGAAACTGATATTGCAAGGCGTGTATTGCCACTCAGTTTGAAAAGAAAACCACAAAGGTCTAAAAGTAAAGTTATTACATATAGCTTAACCTTCACCAAGGTGAGTTATGAGTCAGAATTCCTTGGAGCCCCTCTAGTCCCTTTTCATATTATTTAGACTGTTTCAAAAATGCAGTCAGAGAAGGGGCATTAATTCCCTACTACAAAAGCAGGTAGCTTCCATGCTATAGGAACGCGCTTAGGCAGCTGACGGCTCGGATCTTCCTCCTGCTCAAAGTTTCCCCTTCTTTTCTCTTTGATTCACTCTGATTTTTGATGAATGCATGTGAAGCTGATCATATTCAACATTTTTATTCTCGCTTACATGATGAAGAATGTAAGTGCTTTTCACACTGTCATATTGGTAATGGAACAGACAGACCCAGGATGGGATCCAAGGACAGCAATAAATGTGGCCTATTGTCTTCATGAACAAGGAGACCAACCATCAGATTTGTGTGGTAACCTGCCCAAGGTCACACAGGTTCTGTCCCACTCAGGCTGTGAATTTGGGCTTCTGGACTACAGTACCTCATTCTCTGTGTGACAGTCCTGATTCTCTTAGACAAAAGCTGATTTGCAAGAGGTGCACCTTAGGGCACTAACTTCAGATCCCCTCTTCTTGTTCTGATTCACAGCAATTGTAATGGTAATCAGTGACTTTTGATGACATGTGAATATCTTCATGAGAGTTCTGTCCTCTTCTGAGTCAGTGGTCTACCTGAAGTGTCATGAATTTCTAACTGACTTCTGGAGGCAGGGAAAGAATCACATATAGGACTCTAAGTCATCTGGTGGAGCCTTTGTATGAAACTCAGAGAAAGTTAAGAGAATGAGATCAATTTACATAGGAAAGTGAATTGCATGTGTTATACAAAGCCTGAAGTTGTTTTACACTACTTTAGAAAAGTGGAACAGAGTTCTGGAATGATACATTGGTTTCTCCTAGCTGGCCAACATGGACTGCTTGAACTCTGAACACTAAAGGCCATACTAACGGAGTAAGCTTTAAACAGCTTCAGATGGAAAGAGAACCAGGAGAGAACGGGTGGCTCAACCCCTTCCAAAACATCACAATTTATCTTTATTTATTTCTGCACATAGTATCTCTCAAGCGCATAGTAACATTTAAGATACCTTACTATTTTTAATAGTACATATTTTCCATACATATTGATCACACTTACCATAGTGATTTTGTACCTATGCTTACTATATTCAAATTATTTACTTCACATTTCCCTTCCTTCCCTCCGCCACTTGGGCATCTTATTATCCTGTAGGAAAGATAGACCCTCAAACAAAGGATCTGAACAATTCCAGTTAGATATTCTGCAACTTGCCTATGATTTCTCACTTTCTCCTTAAAATCAAAATCATAAGTCTTCTCCATCATCAGTTCAATTCAATCAAACATGTATGTATCACAGAAGCTAAGAGAGTGTGGTAGGTCAGACTATCCTACCGATCAGTCATTTCACAGTCTATGAAAACTCCTTTCTGGAATGAAGTGCGCTCCCATTCTTTGTCTCCAAATTCTCTCTCTTGCATCCTGCTTATGCTACTGCGCAAATCTCACAATTTACATCACAGAGCAAGTTTTATCAGAAACTCCACATTCGGGGATTGCGGCATGTGGTTCCCTAAAATAGAAAGCTTTGTGACCTTTTTCAAAATCCTCCCCATCCCATATATCCTTCCCAGACGCACAGCCCATTCTTTCTGTGGCAGGGAACAGCGTAAAGAATGCACAGCCAGCGAGAGGCTTTGGGGCTCAGCAGGGCCTGGTGGATGCATGCATATACATGGGATCAGGGGCGAACCGGATGGACCACCTCTCCCAGTGAGTGAAAGCCTTAAACCGAGATTAACCTTGAGGCTCAAATTAGATAAAAACAAATAGAAATTTCTCCACAGGAATAAGAGCTTAATATAAAGGAAAAGTATTTCATAGCCCACATAACTTTAATTAAGATGAAAGGGTTTCCGAGTATCTGCTTCCTCGACAATCTTATGTTTAAAGATGTGTATTGAGCTCAGCATGAAGGGACTCGTCTGTGCAGCTCATTACTCACCTCTCGGAGGGCCCACTTCGGGAGCTCTTGGAAAGCCCTGGGGTTCACTCCCAATTTGTTCCCCAAGTGTGCTTTCCTCCAGGATTGTCGTACATTCCCAAGAAATCTGTTCACCCCTCCGTTGCAAAGCAGCACACCTTACAGTGCAGAGACCCCCTCCTAGGTGAGGGAAGATGTCAACAGCAAGGACAGTCACCTTTCTCGGGGGGCTGCAGCTGTGTGTTGGAAAGCAGGTGCGACCAGTTGGGTCTGAGGTTTCTCACCTGGAATTCATGAAGACAAGCTTTTATTTCTTCATGCTATTAGAAAATCTAGTAGGCGCAAGGCTCAGAAGATAAAACAGACACATAAATATGCCGAAAAACCGAAAAACAAAACCTTCACTGAAGCTCTAAAAGATTGACTGGGGGCTGAGGATATAGCTCAGCAGCGTAAGTGCCTGTCTGGCAAGTGCAAGGTCCTGAATTTGGTCCCCAGTACGGGGTGGGGGGATTGACTGGAGTTTCTCAGTCATCTAACAGATATATTTCTGAAGCTTTAGGTAGACATGCTTCCACTTATTCGATGTTTTTAAACCACAGCTGGATATCCACATCTATCAGGGAGCTTCATTAGAAACAGATCTCAGGGCACCGCTATGGAGCACCCAGAAGGGCAGTGCTTGGCTGGCACCGTCCTAGCTGCGCGCAGCCGGCGTCAAGGCTCACTCATGGGTGGCAGCACAACAATGGCAGGCGCTTCCCAGCATTCATTTCATTCTTTTTTATGGAAAATAGTAAAACTAACTTTCATAACACAATAATAGGAAAACAACAATAGTTTATTCTTTACATGCTCCTGTCGTTAAAGTAGTTGTTCAGGGTGCAAAATATGACCAAAAAAAATTCTCCAGACAATATTAGTACAAACTTCCCTTTCAATGAAATAAGAGAACTAATAATCATGTAACAGACTTGCATTTTTTCCTTTTCCCTGCTGTCCTCTCTCCTGTCCTTGTTCTTCTTTCATTTTGAACAATTTTTTCCATTTCATAATATTTATTGTACATTTTAGAACTTGCTTTTACAGTTTCTCATATCAGGGAGACAACATGATGCCTACATGTGTGGGTCTGATCTATTTCACATATGCATATGGTCTCAAGTTGCATCCACTTACCTACAACAGTCTCAAGTTTATCCTTCTTTATAGCTGAATAATACTCCATCACATTAAAATGTTGTCTTTTCTTTTTTTAAAATCCATTTTTTGGTTAATGGTCACTTGGGTTGCTTCCAAGATTTACCTATTAAAAACTGTACTACTATAAAAATGAGAGTGCATGTATCACTATGGACTCCAGCCTTAATTTCTCATCTCTAAGAAGAATTATAGTAGCATGTACAGGTATTTTATAGACAGAGGATTAAGTCTGATATATGTTTAATCTATATGTGTCTGAATCACAACAAGCATTTAAATAAATTTCATTATTTTAAATACATTTACTTCTTTAGATCATTAAAAACTAGATGCCAAAACCACACACACATGAAATATTTTCTTGTGGTTAAACTAGGTGGGATCTTAAGCAAATTATTTGACGTCTGAAGACCTCGATTCTCACATCTATACAATGAAGACATTATTTACTTGCTTTTTCTGGGTTATTGTAAAGATAATTAGATGGCATACACAGAGAAAGGCCACAGGTAGTGAGATTTTACTGAACGTGAGATATTAGCATTTTTCATTTCAAATCTGTAGTAGGTGGTAGAAAAATGCTGTCTTTGGGAATCCAGGACGAGTTATGTCTCTTTACTGTTATCATTTTGCACCTGAAAATTGTAAAGCATATACAGTCTGTATATAAAAGAAAAAGATCATAGCCCAACAGATCTTTCCTTTTTTTTATAAATAAAAGTTCTGTACCTGCTAGGCTGTGGATCTAAAATATACCCCCAAAAGCTTCATCTGTTCAGAGACCGGGTCTGATTAGAAAAGGTGGCTCTTGGGGACGTGGCTCGAAGGGTGTGTTGTTGTCTCTGCTCTATGCTCCACTCACTGCTTCCCAACTGCCCTGGGCCAAGGGCCTTGCACAGCCAGACTCTCCGCCCTGATGTCTCTGCCTTGAGCCGAGCCAGCTACGAACTGAATCTGTTGAAAACCTGAGCCAAAATGACCCTCTTTCCTTTAAGCTGTGGGAGGCAGGTGTTTGTACTGGTGACGAAGGGCAAAACAGGCCAGTGCAGTACACAAATGACACAAACTTGGAAAACAACACAGACCAGCATCTCCCACCCCACAGAGACTCGTCTCTTAGGAGACTAAAATATCAGTGCCCATTTTAAAAGGCACAAAAATAGTTCACAATAAAGAAACACACAGAGCATGATTTCATTTTGTGTTTTCTATTTGTATTTAACCATAAACCAATTTTTCCTGTAGTATCTTTTACTGATAGACTGATTGAAACATATCCTGCAATGTGAATATGATCAGAAATAAAATAATCTAATACATTTGAATCAGATTATTGTTTCTAATCTTGGATGAGTGCAATGTCTCATATTTCTTAAAATTAATATCCTGCAGAAATATTACTCAAGGCATTGCTCACATGAAGTTAAATGATATAAAATAAAATGACTCAACACCCAAATATGCCTTGTTCATATCAGTATGAGTAAAATAAATAAATATTCCTCACTACAGCAGAAATCCAAGATGTCTGAGCGATGCAATCTCAATGGCCCTCTCTCTCAGGCCAGGCATCAAACTCAGATACCTACAGGAAACGTTAAGGAGCAATCCTGCTCAGTATTTCTGTAGCAAAGGCTTCAAAACAGTCACTGGTTTCCCTTTAAAAAGAAACACTTTCACCTGTAGCCCCTGATGCTTTAGGGAAGCATTTAGATATAAGCCATAACACATCATAATAATTTTTAGATATAAATCTATTTTGGCAAAATATAATGATAATTCAATGATAAATGTGACTGACTTGCCCATGAGAAAGACTTTATAGCTTGTTCTGATTTACCTATGATATACTATCCTACTAACGAAGAACTTTTCACCTACTAGTATTTTTGGAACTTAAGTAGACACTCCTAGGGAGTTAGCAAGCTATTCCATATTCTGAGTAAATGACTCTCCGGCAATATCACTTATAGAAAATTACCCCAAGGAAGCAACTAGAAAAGAAAAATAAATGTGTACATAAAGGTGTTCAGTTTGGTACTGCCTATGGTCATGTAAGAGTCAAATAAAATGACCATTTGGAAGGTAGCTGGATCATGGGTGTGTGATACTGAGATTAAGGGTGAAAATGGTACCTGTTTAGCCCACTAATTGGATTAGGATAATTCTGAGTACAGCTGAATGTATTTACTAAAGACAGAAGCCCTACCCTAGGTGGGGACAGTGCCAACCAGTAAATTTATAATCTGGATGAAATAAAAGGGAAAGAGAGATTAGATGCTGCTGCTGCTGCCTTTTGCCTGCCATGCCATGGACTGTTTCTCCTCTGTCACGGCCCTCTACCACGCCACCATGCCTGCAAACCAGCTGACTTTCAACTGAAACCTCCACAAACTGTGAACTGAAATAAACTTTTCCTGCTTAAAAAAGAAAAGAAAAGAAGAGACACTTTGCTGCCTTTTCCTCACAGAAAAAAAAACCCTCCTGTGTTCCCACTTTTGAGCAAGAGATCATGTGTCTTAGGAAATGTTGTTCAATTGCAACAAATTGCAAGCAGTACTAGCTTACCGTGGCAGGACAATAAGGAGGGCAAGGAACCCTAGAGAACTCAAAGCAAAACACTCCACCTCAGTGGATGTATGGCCCTCTGAGCCAGCTCAGAGTTACAGCAATGAGTGAAATCAGTATTGCCAGAACTTTGGCTGTTCAAAGGGAGCCTGAAATTCTGTAATTTAATCTAAAAGCTCTCAATTTTTATGAATCTGCTGAAATAATAACAATTTGCGCGTCCCAGCAGCTAGTTTATTACCACTTCTCAAGGGAATGGGTTTGCAAGGGAATGTTCTGATAGAATTGGAAGGTACCATCTACCAGAAGAAACAATATTTATCCTGAATTCAGGTGGGCCTAATCATCTGGGTCTCCTCAAATCCAGGTAAGAACCACAGTTCACCTGTCACACATTTCCACTAAGTTTAAATTTGAGGAAGAGGGAATTGCTAAGCAGAAGGTATTAGAGCCCTGGAGAGTTAGTACCCTTTAGGTGATTAGCTTGTTTGTTCGCCCTTGCTCTAGTTTGGAGGAATGTCCCTTGAGGTTCCGTATATAAAGGGTTGGTTTCCAGTGTGGCAATACTGGGAGGTCCTCTGTCAACCTTTAAGAGGTGGAACCACGTACAGAGCCTTAGGTCATGGGAGAGGCATCTTGAAAAGGGATTGTGGAACGCTGGTCAGTCTGTCTGTCCTTCTCTCTCCTACTCATACCCATTCTCTGCACTTCTACCCTTCTCTCCTCCTCCTCCTTCCCCTCTCTTTCTCTCTCTCCCTCTTTCTCTGCTTCCTGCCTCCAGATTTGAGCACGTGCTTGGGCACATGCTCCTCCTATGATGCGCCACCCCCAATCACCAGATCTTGCTTGAACTTCCAGAGAACATCCAGAACCTTAAATCAAAGTAAAACCTCTCTTTGTTTCATAAGTAACCTGTCTCAGCTATTCCATGACAGGGACAGAAAGTTCAAATAGTATTTCTGAGTGCTTACTGTGTGCCTGGAATGGTTCCAGAATCTGAGCATATGTCAGGCAACAGGACAAGGCAGTCCCTTCTCTCACAGAGCTTGGACTTAGAGAAAGGCACAGGCAGTGTGTCTCAGTTTTCTCATCTGTCGAAAGAGTCATTATAATTGCCCATAAGTAAGATAGGAAGATAGCAATGTGTCATATGTGATATGCTATGAGGGAAAAATAGTGGGACTAGAGAGTGATGCAGACTGGGGCTGGTACAACAAGAAATAATAAAGTTGCTAGGAAAATTTTACTATGGCACAAATTACGCAACAGGACATTTCCCCTGGGAATCTAACATGTTCCAGGTGTTTGCTAGAAGCCAAGCGCCATAAGCTTTCCATGTACTAACCCACTTCATCTGCCTGAGCACCATCAGCAAAGCAGTGTTGGATTATTTCCTTTTAACAGATGAGGAAATAGAGCCTCAGAGTGGCTCGCTTACTGACCATCTCTCAGACAGTGCGGTCCACCCATGCTACCCAAAATGCTCTTTGGTTCTGAGCTCCGCTCCGATTTCCATTGATTCCTGAGCTGGGCTGGAGTTGCTGAAAACTGGTTTTCAGAGAGAAAGAGACAGCCAGGAGACCCTCAGCCATTCTTTAATACATTGAGCTAGGCTCTTGGCTATCATCCAACCTCTTCTTCATCCAAACTTAGGCCAAAAGGAAATGAGAAAATGCACTTTAGAAATCTAAAATATACATAATATATGAAGCATATCCTATATAAAATATTTAGGAACAGGAGTTTTGCGGGCTTCAGATCTTCTTCTAATTATGGAATAATTGCATACACATAATATCTAGATGATAGAGCATAAGCCTAAACATGAAATGTACTTGTATTCCATATACCTAATACATATGGGTTGGATGTACTTTTATACTATATCTTTAAGGTATAGGTGACAAACATTTATGGTGTAGAATTTTCTGTGAGCAGTATCATGTAAGAACTTCAAAAATTTTGGGTGTTGAACATTTCATCTTTGGGTATTTGGATTAAAGATGTTCAGCCT
>PVKN010033906.1:0-11937 GCA_004027915.1 Capromys pilorides
AGTAGTACCTAGAAAAAAGAACCACAAAGAGCAATGATAAAAGAATCTGAGTTTATACACATTACACCGGTGTAACCAGATTGGATGGAGGTACCTGTTCATTGCTCAAACACTTACTGAGGGATTGCTTTATTCCTGTTGTTTTGTAGGAGCTTAAACTTCAGTCACTGAGCTAAAGTTTCTTCATTTTGACAAATATTCTAGTTGAGAACAAACCAACACACTAATGCATGATTTAAGTGATAGATATATATCGGGGCTTATAAAAGGAATGGAGGAGATTCTAGAACTAGGGGTACAAAGAGCATCTATGTGGGGTGTGTGTGAGAGAGACAGAGTGACCAATGACCATCTC
This sequence comes from Capromys pilorides, assembly GCA_004027915.1. Classification (NCBI taxonomy): domain Eukaryota; kingdom Metazoa; phylum Chordata; class Mammalia; order Rodentia; family Capromyidae; genus Capromys; species Capromys pilorides. The sequence goes on from PVKN010033906.1 coordinate 356, forward strand.
TCACTGACAACATCACAGTTGAGGAGACTCCCTGATGAGGGAAAATCCATATATGGTGATGTCTAGTTAGGGTGTTCCAAGAAAGGCTATATATATGCAATTCTATTATGATAAGCCAATCATAAAATTGGTTTTAATGAATAAGATGATGCTGCGATTGCTTCTTTTATTTATTTTGTCTTTAATAAGCCCATTTTAACACAATTTTGTCTAAAAGTTGAAATTTATCCTTAGGATAAATTTCCATTTATTAGTGGACATTGTAAAGCTTCTATCTTAGAGATTATGTGCTGGGAAGTTCCAGAACTACATAGGTCTTCTATAAAGCAGAGTGATATTTTGTTTGTTTGGGAGAATAGAGAAATGTAGGGTGAGGTGTTACCTGTCTTGACTAGTTCAAGAAGGCCTGTAATGGCCACATACCGTAAATCATTTATATTTAATCATTGCAGAGAGATGCTTTGCGCTGTGTGAAATCATAAGATCATTTTTCATTCCACGTATTGTGATTGCGTATCTTAAAAAGAGAGCATGTGTAAATGTTGACCATATTGCTACTCGATGTATCTAGGCAAACAACCAGAGAGAGCTCATCTTGAGGTTGTAAATTTCTGAATGTCTGAATTTATTTTCATCACTTTTGTACAATGCTATCAACATCTTCTAAAATTTTAGTAATGAGACGTTTGGGGTGAGATGGATAAAATAGAAGGCCTTCATTCTGAAGAGGTACACTAGCCATTTCATACACAGTAGTAAAATGCTTAGTTAAAATTTATTTATATGAATTTAGCATTGTTATAATCTATCAGAAGCATCACATATACACATATATAAGCCTTACATCCCACTCACTGTGCTATATGTCATGCTATCTATATTATATCTGTGAGTTGTTACCATCTTTGCAATACAAGCTGCTAACATCCCACGTAAAATACTGGCAGGCAAGGAGAATGACAATCAATGCTTTCCCTACTCAATAAGCTAATTTTCTTACACAATGGTCTACATTTTCACCAAGCCATGAAATTTCTTTTTCTAGGTCAATTTACTATGAGTCAATTTGCTATGAGAGTCAATTCAGCATAGATTTTTAGATTTTTGAGTCCTGGGTATCTAGAATGATTATATATTTAAAAAATATTTTAATGTTTGCCCAAATTTCATATTCTAAAAGAAAAATACAAATATTTTGACGAACAGTCACAAAATCTTAGAATATTTACCCACGGATACACAAGACGCATCTAATAGCACATCTATGTTCAATTCAATAACTTTTACTACAATCAAATTTGTAACAACTTACTTTGTCTCCAATAGGGAAAAAAGCATAAAGATTACAAGCATGATTAGTCTGAGTTCTTTGAAAATGCAATATAGAAATATTCATGAAGTACAAATCAAATGGAGCTCAGTTTGTTGGTACCATGACAGAAATAAAATACCCCTAGTATAATTAAGATAGGAGGAGCTGTAGTTGTACTTGGTGGTAATATAAATGAAGAGGGCCATCATGGTCAAGAAAGGAAGATGTAAGAAATTATTTAACAAAAAAGCATGCTAAACGAATGGCTTGCATTTAGAGTAAAATATTTATTTCTCTCATTTTCCGATATTGCTAAAATTTTAAATTGAATATCTAGAAATGTTTTCTCTCATGCAGTGAAACAAAATGTAGGGATGAATTGTAAGGAAGATCAGTAACATTTCCATGCAGTCTTAGTGTTTAAACCTACTGTGTACAGGGATGCAGGGATAGATGCCATCTTTTGGCAATTTATGAAATTAATTCATTGATGATTCAAAAAAGAAGGCAATTTACACATTTGTTACCACAGACGGCACTGTACAAGTAGACAAGAATGGCTTTCAACCTATCAAATGAATATATTTAAAAACATTATTTCTAAGAACTGTTAAGTCTCAGGCATTAATTTACTTATACAATGACACATCTATATTTCCACAAGTTTTATTTTTTCTAAAACATTGGAAGACCTTGTTACCACTGAATATATGCTAGTTTAGAATTAACTGATTAACACTGCCTAAGAATAGATTACTTAGAAAACAGAACTCATTCTTCATACATAATGATGCCACTATTTCCCGGATCAGCAGAGCTTCTGTTTCCCCAGGACTGGAGGATGCATGAGGTTTGTCTTCCAGCCCTTCCAGCCCTAAAGAATGATCTCCTCCTATGAAAACGTGTGACTCTCACCATAATCAAACTTTCGAACTTATCCTAAAATTATGCTTAAGTGAAATGATGCTTTATAATGTATGAGAATCATTTGTGTATTGTGAAAAGGATCCTGAGTCCCTTTCGTTTTTATAGTAATGTATTGAAAATGCCCTGATCATTTTGGCTATCCTCATTTTGTAAACACCAAGCGTTCCTTTGCGTGAGGTGCAGGTGGCGTTAAGTTGCAAAGCTGTGTTGCCATGCAGTGCTGATCGAAGTTCAGAACAGAATCTTATAGCAGGCAGGGTTGTGCTGCAGGAGGAACCATGCAGGGCCTGAGGTTCTGCTGTCCTAACACAGTTTCAGCTGCTGCCGCTACAGCTGCTGCTGTTCTGAGAACCTCATACTGGGCAGCAAGCGTAGAGGCTATTGCAAATGGTCCTTGATCTGATAAGTTATCAACAAGAACCAAAACACGATCTATTTCAGCATATCGCAGATGCTTGAAATATTCATATTCAAATGATCTATCTCCTGGTATGGAACAGTCTTAGAATAATGATTGTGTTAAGCTCATGATGACTTTAGCAAGGATCCTATGCAGCTCCACAATACCCAGCAGGACACGAAGGTCAGGGAGCTTAATACAGTCTTAAGCTAACAAAGGTAAAGGCAGAATGGACCAAGACCTAGGAATCCCAACTACCATTTTAAGAAGGAAAACTCACTCTTCTTTTGGCCTTTCCATTTACTGTATTCTCTGTGACACGACAACTAAGCAACAGTCAATAATATTAGACTATCACCTTTCGATGTTCACAATGGTTGAGACGATGGCAGTATTATTGGACTTTCTGACTTTAGTAACCGCTGAAACACAGTAGGCAGCTACTTCCTACAATAAGGTTATTCACACATCCTTTTTCAGAGCCTGCTTGCAGTCTTATTGTGGACATTTTGCACCTTAATTTGGAGAACCTGGGGAGAAGGGTGGACAGAGAAATAAATGGGTCATTAGTTAAAAGGCAGGGGTTGAATTTGTAAAAGGTTGTGGCAAAGTAAGCTAGGCACACAAGAGTGAAGGGCATCCATACTGATTTTGCTTCTCATCTTCCCTTCTGTCTTGTTGCTTGAAGGTTTCCACTGTGTGGTTTTTCAAACAAAGTAGACTTTATTTATGGTGTGACTCATTTAACAATCCTGAACTAGTCCATCATCTGCTAATTTAGTCCAATTAAAAATGTTGGTAAGAAAAAAACCTGGGAATTAAGCTAATTACAAAACTATTTCTGATTAAGTGATGCCTGGCTCATTTGTATCTTCTAAAGTGCAAATTTCAGGGTGCTGATGTATAGTGGTGGCTCTTTGCAGATTTATGTGAGCTTTTCTGTCATTTTTTTTGTTGCATCTGGGAGCGAAGGGCGGCTCGGTTTCTATCTCTTCCTAAGAATTTGTTAAAACTTTCAAAAAGGCTTACTAAGATTTCCTATCAGAAATGAGAAAAATCCCTCTTTACTCCTGGAGTTACCTTTCGTAGCAACCTTACACATCCCGTGGCTCTTACACGTTTGCCTTCTTATTTAACCCTAACAACCGTAAGCGCCAAGCACTATTGTTACCCTTCTTTTGCAATGGAAGATGCTTCAGATGTAGACGTTCGAATACATCATCAAATATTAAGCAACAAGTGACAGCTGTGGGGTTTGCACCAGGGCCTGGCTGGACCCAGTACCCACACTCTTGCCCACCAGGTTCCGAGATGTGCACCTGGCCTCAGCCCCAACTCCTTTCTCCCCTGCTAACTTCCCCGCCACGCAAGCTCTGGTGGGCAGGTAGGTGTTCTTCTGCCTATACTTAGCCTCTCCCACGCCCTCTGCAATCTTCGCCTTTTGCTGCTCCGAGCGTGCATGATTGCAGTCGCAGCCGGTGAGTGGGCAGGGGCAGCCACCATCTGCGCCACGAGGCACCTCGCACCCAGGACCCAGTCCAGGCACCACGGTTTCCAGAACCTGCTGGGGCCACGGCTAACCCCGCCCCCTCGCGGTAGCGATAGGCCGAACCCCTGCCGGGTGCCCAGCGCTAAGGAATGGGGGCGACGGCCCCCGTCCCTCCGGGCCCGAAGTCCGGGCGGAGGTGAGGCCATCCCGGAGCGCTTGAAAGGGGGCTTCAGTTCTTCCTGCCCGAAGGGTCCTTGAGAAGCCTGTTTGTTTTTCCCGGCGCTTGTCTCCTCCCATCCTTGGTTCTCATTGGTCGAGCCCGGTGGGCGGATGCGTCGCTATTGGCCGGGAGGCGGGGCCTATCGCTGGCCAGGGTGGGGGCGGGGCCTCCGCGGCGCTGAGCTTGCCCTTGTGTCTGGTGCTCGCTAGAGCCGCCGCCGCCGCCGCCGCCGCCGCTGCCGCCACCGCCGCCGCCGCCGCCGCAGCCCTCGCATCCGGGAGCCGCCGCCAGAGCCGCCGCCAGAGCCGCCGCCAGAGCTGCCCCGCTTCTGCCAGGACCCGGGCGCCCCGAGCGCGGGCGGCGGCGCTGCTTGCTTGCGACCCCTCCCCAACGTGACCTCCCCGCCCCGCGCATCCCTCGCCCGCGCCTCCCCGACCCCCGGCCCCGCTGCACCACCTGCTCGGGAGCCCCAGCGGGCGCGGGGACTCGGAGTGCGCGCCCGCCCGCCGTGCCCGGGCTGCCCGGTTGCTGCCGCCGCCGCACCGCCGCGAGGAAGAGGAGGAGGAGGAGGAGGAGAGGACCAGAAACTATTTGGCCCCCGGAACCGGGTTCAGCGGGCGCAGCGCCGCCGTCGCCGCTGCCGCCTCCGCCGAGCCGCGCCGCGCCGCGGGTTCGAGCTCCGCAGCGGCGGGGACCGCAGGTTCCGCGGAGCCCCGCGCCCGGTGCGCAGCCACCAGCCTCTGCGCGCCCCCCGGTCCTCCCCCGACCCCAGGCAGGGACCATGATCTGGAAACGCAGCGCCGTGCTCCGCTTCTACAGCGTCTGCGGGCTCCTGCTACAAGGTAATGCCCGCCCCGCCGCGGGAGCCGCAACTTCGCGCCCGTCCCCGCGTCCCCGCGCCACCCCGCATCCCGCCGCCTCCCCCGCTTCCCCGGGGCGGCCCCGGCCCGGCTCTGGCCGCCGCGGCCCGGCCCCTGGGCGCCCGCCGCACCTGAGCCGCCCGCCGGCTCGCTCGCTCGCTCGCTCGCTGCCTCCCTCCGCGCCGGCGCCTCCCGCCTCCCACGCCGCCGTGTGGCTGGCAACTCGGGCCGCCCGCCGCCCCGCGCCCTCCCGCCGCCCCCTCGCCGCCGCCTCCCGGCTCGCGCTCCCCGGCCGCCGCTCCCGCCCGCGCCCGCGCCTTCCCGGCGAGCCGCCTTCCCCTTCCCCGGCTCCCCACCCGCGTCGGATCCGTGTGTCTTTAAAAAAGTGTGCGAGAGCCGGGGAGCGAGCCGCCGGGAGGCGGGAACGGCGGCAGAGGCAGCGCCGGGTGCATTGCAATCGCGTCCCGGGGGAGATGTGTTGCGAGATGTGTCATTCACCTAGGAAAGGAGGGGAGCCCGTCTGGGGCTTTAAAAGAGAGCCGGGGTGTCGGGGAGGAGAAAGAAAGCGAAGACCGCGAGTGCACGGATCAAGACATAAAAAAGAGGAGGAAAAAAATGTAAAGACCCAAAGCCACTTTATCATCACATCGACTTTTTATTATTCAGTCGGTGTCGTTTTCATTTTTCTTTAAGCAAAGACATGCATGTTTCCTAGCAGTTACTTCACTGCTCAGGGCTTGCCGCTCCGCCTCTCCATCCTCCTCCTGCCGCTTCTTTCCGTAATTAATATTATCCTTTCACGTGAAATGCTAGAACCCCTGTGACCGCAGCGGAGGGGAACAACTGCACACAACACTGTGATCATGCAAATCGCTGGCTTTGGGTGCAGCGTGGCTCACTTTCCCAGACCCTCTCTTGGAAGAGGAAGGGAGGGAGGGAGGGGCCCGTGGAGCAGGAAGAGCATGCTGATAGTGGAATGCGTGGCCAGGCATGGAGTGAGAGTGCCTGGGCAGAGGGACACTTCGGGGTGGTGGAGGAGGCAGAGGCGGCTGCTGGAGCCCGGTGGGCAGGAGCCGCAGGGCGGAAGATTGCTGCTTTGAAGAGTGATACAGGGATGCAGCCGGAGTGGGAGGTGTGGGAGGTGTGGGGACGACCGACAGGGAATGACGGTCTAGAATTTTTTTTTTTTTTTTAAACCTTGCTTGATCCATCTTTGCCCACCTCTCACCCTGCTGTCATCATTTGGGTATCCGTGGGAAAGACGAAGTTGATCAGATGTATTTGCCCCTGGGTGGAAAGCATGTGAAAGTAAGGCACACACGTACACCCGCCGGCGTGCAAAGCCCAATCGGCCTTTGGAGGATTTAAATGAGGTCAATGATCCATCTTTCAGCAAGTTCTTGGAATGCATCCTTTCTTCTCCCCGCTTCTGGCATGTAGACTGGGGACCCTTTTGTATTTATGAATGTAAAAGAAGACCGAATATTCCTGAATTTATTAACTGACCTTTCTGAGCGATTTCCTAGAATGTTATAGTAATTTTGTCGGTTTCACAATGAATGGACGCTTCCCTTGTCATCTGCCAGGATCCCCGGGCAAGGGACCGCACAGGCAGCCTTCTGTTGCCGCCTCATTCCGTTTGCCAACGTCCACACCCCCACCCTCGCTTAAGTAACGCTGGTGGCTGGCACATTCCTTGAGCTGCTAATCCGTGCTGAAACATCCTCCCGGAGACCCTAGTTCACCTCTCAGTAACTTGCATTTTTCAGCTGTGCAGTGCTCAGTGTGTGTGTGTGTGTGTGTGTGTGTGTGTGTGTGTATGTGTGTGTGTCTGCGTGTGTGTGTCTGCCTGCGTGTGTGTGTGTGTGTGTGTGCCTGCGTATGTGTGTATGTGCTCGCGTGCGTGCGCGCCGGCTTGCGACAGATAGAGGAGTGTGATGTGGGGAAATCAGTTAATTTGGTGATTGCGATGGCAATTCGACACCGCGGGATGTGTTTTCCCTGCCAATCCGCGTGTGCTGGCCCTGGCTGGTCACTGCACATACTGCTGGGCTGGTGCGCGGAAATTATTTATTATAGAGCATGTGGGCCGTGCACTGCACTTGGGGGTCGCCTCCTCTCTTCCTTCAACATTTCCCGGTGAATTGTGTCTTCAGTGCTCTGCAGAAATAACTGGTGCTTCTCAGCCTGGAGGAGGATTTACTCTTTTCCAACCTGGAGAGATTCCATCACCAACACTCAGGGCATGGGGCTCTTTTATTGAGTATGTAAACCAATGATTAAGACAGTGCTGCTTTTCACAGCCAACCAGGGAGGTGAGGCTGGGAAGGGGTGTGAATGTGGCAGAGAAAATGCACCACTGCAGCCAGCATGAGCAGCCACGTCAGGACAAATAAATGCATAAATAGGCATCCTGGACAGGGAAGGGGCACCCTGCCCAGCGACATCTCTGTACTTAGGGGCAGACCAGATCCACGCACTCAGGGAAAGAAGAGGATTATCATTATTTTTTTTTTTAAAGAAGAGGAGGGGAGGATGAAGAAGCACCATTGGACTCTCTCCTCCTGTTTATAGCAGCCTCACATTCATCAAGCCCTGCTCCCACGGACACAGCACACTTCGTTGGTATTGTCAGTTCTGGCTCAAATTGTTCATGCCTCCGTTCCCCGAGTCTGGGCAGAAAACGTGCTTTGGGCTACAGATTTATGTTTCTCTCAGTAGCCTAAGGCTTTATTAGGTATTGGTGCGGCTTTCATTCTTGGATACAGATTAAATACTTAGCAGGTCTTTCCGTGGGCAGGGGAGGGAGGAGGTGAAGGTACAGTCGCACCTGATTGGGGCTAGGGGAGTCCCCTGTGCTTGCCAGTAGTGATGTCCAGGCAGACACTGGAGTCAGTCAATAGCATATTTTTAGCCTTATGAGCCCTATGGATGTATTCAGGCATTTAAGGAGTATCGATCCATTTATTTGCCCCTTGTGCTAATCATACTACTATTCCTCCTCTTGTAGTTTTAATTATGTGGGGCAAGGCTCATTTGGCCATATCTTCTTTATGTTTCTGTGTTGCAATTAATTGTGTTTTACATTTTCATGTTTACACTTGCATTTTACTTTTCCTGGAAAGCACAATTTTCTGATTTGTTAATAGATGGAGTGATAAGGCAGTGTAAAAAGCAACTCATTGAGAACATGAGAGGGAAAAAGGTTGATGTAGTTGTATTATACAACACCTACTTGTTTTTCTTCAGCAAACCTTTAGGGAAGTAGAAAGAAAATCGGTGCATTTCTAATAAAACATTCATTTCGAACAGAAGCATAACTTGGAGTGTAGATTATTTAATAAAAAAGTCGGACTTAGTGGCAGTATCTCTCATTCCTTGTCTTAGAAAGAAAAAAAAAATCTAGGAGAAGGGCAGGGGACATTTTAGAGATATGACTTTTTTTTTTTTTTCCCAAAATGAAGAATAGCAAAGTTTGCCATCTGTAACGAAGACCCCTCTGGGCTGTAGAATGGAGCCAGGTCAGCTGCTTACTCTTTCACAAGTCTCTTGTCCTTCCATATACCTGAGGGGCACAGCAGGGGTGGAGCGGCTCCTGGGCAGCACAGGAAACAGTGCGGGGAATGGCATACATGACACAGCTAGGCATGCGCGAGGAGACCCGGATGGATGGTGAGAACCCCTCATCTCCTCTTAATGTTTACCTGTGTGTAAAGCTGTGCCCAACACGAATGAATATTGGGGGCTTCGTGTCTTTGCCATGGGGTATTCTGATTAATAACATTTTACTTACGAAGAAAGATTTCAGGTTAATACTCAGTTTTACATACAAATTATTTGTATGTGTTATAAAGCTTGTGAAATATTTTTAGAAAAAAAAAAAAATATATATATATATATATATATATATATATATATATATATAATGGCAACACTATTCCAAGCAGGTCTCTCTAGCTCTTTTACCACTATATGTAAGAACTTCCATTGTGTCAAGCTCATTTCCTATGCTGAATGACATTCTTGGAATATAGTTCATTTACTGCTCATTTTGATTAATATGTACTTTAATAGTTGCATCTATGTATAAGAACTGAAAATTAGGACTGAAAAGTTAAACAGCAGACAGTAATTAAGAAAATTTCTGAAAGCAATGGTTTCCTTCTTTTGAATTAGGATATTCAAAGCTACCCCATTGTTATTTTCCCGTTTCTCAAAGTAGTAGAACCCTGGAAATATGGCAGAGCTGTGCTGGACTGCAGTGGCTCCTTCCTGTGTCCCCTGCTACAAGCACAGACTCTTAAAAATGATCTGTCTTGCATTTGAATAGTGAGATGGTATTTTTCATAAAGAGAAAAAAATTTTTTTAACTCACTTGAACAGCAAAATGGAAATGTAAAAATGTTGGAAGATATCCTAAGCATGCATTTGAAAGTGGCCCAGAACCAACTTCTAATGACATCAATTTTCTCTTTACATTGAGTCACTGGGATATCTGCTCATTGAGACCCGTTAGACTTATTTGTTAGGAAGGATTTAAGGGGAGATTAATGATGTGACAGAGCTTTATTTGACCATGGCGATGTGTGGCTTATGGCATTGGTTGAGAAGGTCTTTAGCTGAATACAACTCCTCAACGGAGTTCACTGCTATTCATTCTGTAGTGTTAGGCCAAGGCTTAGGGAGGCAAGAATTACAAATCAAAGAAGTAAAACCCACAAGATGAAGTTAGATGTCTGTCTTATTAGCAAATACTGGTTTCAGATACCTGGTAGCAGCTCTGCGGCTCAAAGATGATTAAAGTTAAGTTTCCTGAGGGCAAGACTTGGGCCTTTCACACAGTATCTATAGTTTTCTTATTCTCACTTGAGCAGGTGCATAAGAAATCAAATTAGAATGAGTGAAAAATATGTATGCTCTAATTAGTTTGTCCTCCTCCTCCTCCTCCTCCTCTTCCTCTTCCTTTTCTTCTTTCTCCTCTTCTTCCTCTTCTTCCTTCTCCTCCTTCTTCTTCTTCTCCTCCTTCTCCTTCTTCTTCTTCTTCTTTTCATTTTTGTGGCCAGTTCAACCAGCCCTGGGATTGGCACAGCATGTGGTGTCAGGGATTGGACCACGGTCCCTGTACTTTGGCCTAAGCTTGCCTAAGCAGGCACTTTAGACCGCTGAGCTATCTCTCCAGTCCTCTAATTAGTTTTGATAGAGTTAGAAGTCTTTTCAAAACACATCAGCACTATTACTTTCCAAGTCATTTGCCTAAGTTGATATTTTGCAGGCTTAAGTTGGTTTGTGAAGCAGGTTTCCTGCAGAAAGTTTAACTAGCTCTTCATCTATGTCTTTAAATAAATTCTGTCTAATGAGTCTTTCTTCACATGCTTTCCCATCTAATATTTTTCTTTCTAAATGATGAAAAATATGATAAATTTTTACATTAGATTAGATCATAAACCCTTTCCTTGATCGAAATGAAAAGCCTAATTTAAATTTACTTATTTAACCTAAAAATACCTATAAAGGACAAGTTCATCGCCAACATTTTATTTGAAAATGTCAAGCAGTTTTGGAGAGCAGTTCTGCAGTGTCAAAAAGGCATCTTTTGCAAATTCCTTATGTAAAGAGGTGGGTGAGGGTTAACCTGGCACTGTGGCGGCTGAAGCCCCCTGCTGTGTGAGGATGCAAAAGGCATCTTAGGCCCAGTGTGCTCTGCCAGCTCAGCAAAGAGGGAGAAGTCACATGGCATGCGAGGAAATGGGAAACCCCTTCCTAGCTGGGGTAGACACTCCGCATCCTTTTGCTTTTCAGGCCCAGAAATGACCCAGAGTGTTTATAGTCACGTGAGCTCATGAGGAAGCAAAAGAGACAAAATATATTGGGTGTAGAGCTTCGTTAAAGGATCCTAGTAAAATTATCAACATTTCTGTCCATTCCCTAGTGACCATTTTATTTCCTTACAAACTATCAAGACCACAGGATTAATGAGGATTCATAGCAAAGGTAAAATAGTATTGCTTACACATGTTGAGTCTAATAATTGTTGGTCTGGGAAATCCTCTTGTGTTCTTCGCTTCCTTTACTGAGTAAGGAGTTAGTATCTTGGTCTTGTGCTTATTACAGCATTTCCTGTATTAAGAAAAAAAAAAAGAAAAGAAGAGTGAACAGTCTGTGTTCAGAGAGGTTAGGGAACCTAAACAGTGTTCGCGTGATGTCTTGTCTCTATAGAATGTTTCTTCTGTGAAAACTTTATAATCACACAGGCACTGTCATCAAATAGGTTTCTTTAAAAAACTTAAGAGCTGCAGATACAGTGTTGGCGTAACCTACCATAAAACTCTATCAGATAGCAGTGACTAATTAGCTTTGTTTTGATCCTCTTTGCT
>PVKN010033907.1:0-11935 GCA_004027915.1 Capromys pilorides
CTTGTGCAAAACTTTCCTTTAACCACCTTTGCATTTTAATTGAAAAGCACCCACAAATATTGACTGAAATCATAACATCTTAAAAAATGTCTAATAATCTTTTCCAATTAGCACACATATAATGTATTATAAAACATTAGGCAATCTTTTGAGAAATCTAATCTGTAAGGTCACACCTGTATTTACTATCAACATGAAGTACCTGAGTTGCATCAGAAATCAACCAGGTTAATTTAATACACTTATCAATACATAGCATTCAGATTAAACCAATGTCTCATTTAGTGTTTTAGATATGGCCCCATAGTAAGCAAGGGGCACTGCAGAGAGATTGTTGTTTTTTAACATCGTGACTGAGTTTTATGTCACAAATTCAAGGCCTGTATCTATCTACAGGCCTAAAGCTATTGAGCACTGTGCAGCCAGTGTCTTTAGAACTTTTTATGCTCACAGGATTTTATCTGTCTTTGGGGATCTGTTTTAAATAGCAAAATAGCTTTTCAGTCCTTTGTATATTAACAACATATACTACATTTGTAAAATATCAGTCTTAGCATAATTTTGGTTAGTTAGCAACTGGAATACAGTGCAATATCTCAGTTACAGCTGCAGCAAGATATCTTTTAATGTCTGTTTCTATTGATGTATGACAACTGTAAGGAAAGTCAGGGTTGGGGAAGAACAGAGAGACCTGTGCCAATGTCCAGCAATAGTCTGGGTTTCTTTTCTTTTTCTTCTTTATTTTTTTTCTCTATAGTCATGATTACTCAGGGCTCCTCCATGGAGATGACAGGTAAAGATAACAGTCCATCCAGAGGGAAGAGGCAGGCCCAGTGCCCTTGAGTCCTACTGGAACATCTGGGAAACTGAGTCTGAGCTCTGTGGTTTGTGCCTCAGAGTACAGTCTCACTTCTAGCAGCTGCCTTGGCAATCAGGGCACAGCTTGTAGACCTCTTGAGGCAGTCTCTCTTATACTGGCGTGGCTTCTGACAACATTAGCAGATGAACTTCATCATTGAGCTCTTCTTGGAGCCCAGAGAATCAGAGTTAGGGTCTGTATTGAAGCTGCAACAAAGGCAGCCATTTTTTATCTTTTTACTTTTTCTCCAGTCCTGACCATAGGAAGTTGTTTTCTTAGTGTCCTATAAAGTATCAAGTAAGTTATCTGAAGCAAAAATTATCTTTTGTAACTCTTTTCTAATATCTGTAAGATGAACTTATCTATAAGAGTCCTGTCCCTCATGAAGTATATTTTACCAGTGCCTCTATTAAACATTCTAAGAAATCAGAGGAGTGTTTATCTTTTTCCTGGTAAATAGCTAAAATTTAAAGTACCTAAAAGGCTTGGTGCTTGTTCTTAGGCTTTTAAGAATACACATTAGAAAATGTCTTTTATTACAATCCCTTGCCTGGCTATTAGGCCAGGAAGGGTCTGACTCCTTGAGCTCAAGTGGGAACAGATGGTTCCACTGGCTGTCTCTTTAAAATTAACAAAATCATATTTATCTCAAAATGTAATGGCAGCTTATAATGCTACCTTTCAAGTCAAAGTTTGGTTATGATTAACATTGATCAGTCTGAGTAATTTCACTAAAGACATCAATGCAATTATTAGAGTCATCTAACGATCTTCTAAGACTGGACTATCCATTTTAGGTCACAGAGAAAAAGACACATCAATTCTGGTAGTTCCAAATTGTTTTTTTCTATTTTAAAGTGTATTGTTCTTGAAAAGCTTGCACAGATCCAGCTAAGAATGAGTGTAGCCCTGTAGAGGCCTAGATTACAGCTGATCTAGAAGCTCCACTCTCTAGACTGAAAAGGCAAATAGGGGAAATCTTACTTATCCTAATGGTGGGTGAGGCCATGATTAAGGTGGTCTTGTCCTCAGGCTCTGAAGGTTGGGTAGTGTTGTAATGTTATGTGTCAGTGCTGAAAGGAATGATGAGAAGACCTGATGAAGGTAGCTGAGAGGACTCATTGAGATTCATTCCTCAGTGAGCAAAGAACCCCTGAGGCAAATCAGCTTTATTTAGGGTAGCCAGTGTGATCTTGTGCATAATCACTTCAGCAAAGGAGGATCATGTGCTTAGTCACTAGTGTGACCATGATCTCCATTACCTTCCATCCTTTCCTATCATTGGGTTCATCCAGGGGTCAACAATAGCGTTCCAAGCAAGGGAGAAAGCAACAAACAGAGAGCCCACAGGTGAAGCTAACATCCATCACCTGGAGTCCCAGCTTTCTGAGACTCACCCATCCCAGCTTTCTGGGATATTCAGCACAGACCACAGCTGTCCCTGGGCCCCACTTATCACACCCCATTTCTGGAAATGCTAATCAGGCTACATTTCCCCACTTTTATTATTTTTTGAAAAATCAGAGTGAGGATTACAGACTATCAATCCATAACTTGTGGATGGATTTGTCCTCACTACCAAACAGCACAGGGATCACATATCATGACGCTTCCACTAAACCACAGGGTAACATGAAAAGAATCAAGGTTTTCAATACCATCTGCAACAGATCAGTGCCAGACAGTTCTGACAACTGTCTCAGAAAAGCATCATCAACTTCTTGTTGACGAGACAGGATCTCAATGGTAACACACCACAGATCAACATTTCGATATAACAACAATCTGTCCCACATTCTTTATCTTTAGAGTCTATGAATTCCTGAAAAGTTCACAGTTGTTCTGACTTTTTCTGATAAACAGCTTGTATGCCCTGGCTTAGTGCCACTCCATCTGCAGCAGCCACAGCAGTGATGGTCACCACTCCCAAGAGCATGGCTATCATGAGTTCATTCACTCTCCCTTTTCTCTTCTTTTAACACCTCCAGAAAATTTTGGAACAGCCTCATGGAAGGGGAGTTCTGCCTCGAAAGATGCAGCTGTATTGGAAGTCAGATTCTGATCCTTGTCCTGAGGATATAGACGTTATTCCAAGAAAATTTAAAGCTAATAGAAGAATTTTAAACATGCATACAAAGAACAACTGTGACATGCAATGGTAGGGCCAGAAGAGTTTCTTATAAGCAACTCCAGGCAGAGCCATAAAGCTCCAATACAGCTTCATAGAGCTCCAATAGAGCTTCATAGAGCTCCAATCTGATGCTTCCATTGGAAGTATTAACTAACTCCCGAGCTACCTCTCCTCTACAGATTTTCCAATGTATCCCAATCATTAAGATAAGCAACCCTGGTATTCTGGCAGGATGGCAGATATGGCAGTGGAAACATTCTATTAGCACCTAGACCTTTAAAGTCCTTTCCTTGGAGAAGAAAAAGTCTCTTTTTTCTTCCCTTACCTTGGTGTTATTACTTGTTAGACTTTTCCATCAGTGAACTCTTCTATTTAGAATATAAATCCAATAACCAAAATGACCTTTAATACTTACCGTAAGCAACAACAAAATCATCACATCAAGAAATAAGTTGGTATTACTGTTCTCTTGATGTGTTCTTTCAAGTATCCTCTCACCTTCCTGGATGAGGTTTTCATTCAGGAAGGCAATGCAGTTCCCAGGTAGGTAATGGGGATTGCTGGGCCTCAGGAAGAGGTCATCCGGCTAATGTCCTGTTTAAAGTGAGTCTTCTCATTTCATCAGTTGAAGGATCTATCTTAGAATGTTTATGCTTAGTCATCTTCTGGGTTTTATTCATCAGCCTGGTACCCAAACTACTTCTCCAGCATCTGTAATAACACAAGCAAAACCTCTTCCCCATCTCTGGATAACTCCTCGAACCCATTGATCATTATTGTCTAAAAAGAAAACAGACAGTTTCAAAGGAAAGCTTACTTCCTTTGTCCAGTGACAGCTGGCTGCAGAAGATCCATCTGGCAGCCAGTTTAAAGAAATTAATATAAATAAAGCCTTTTGTATTATTAACCTAGGTGTATTCATATGTATTCCCATACTATCTGCCCCTTTCTGTTCAATGAAAACTTTCCTTAAGTTTCTATTATCTCATTTTATAATTGTCTATGGATATTCTAATATTTAAGTTCCTATAGAATATTAACACAAAAGTTACATATTTTACACAGAACTTTAGAAGTCAACACCATATTTAACATTACAGCAAGACAATCCTGATTATATTTTGTGATATATTTTAAATATTTTTGTTTTGATTTGGCATAACAAATTTAATTAATTTAATCAATCATGCCTAGTTTAAAGACAAAAAAGTGTTTTTTTTTCTTAATTAGTCACCCTTAAATCAGATATACATTGCAAGTATATTGCAGGAACCATGGCTCTGTAGGCAAGGCCTCTGTGCATAGTTACTCGGTGTTATCTGTCGTTCTGCTGACAATAGGGCCAGGCAATGCAGTATGAATTTTATATGTGTAAAGAGAAGATTACTTCTATTTTTAATAAGCAGTTAAGTTTTAATTTGAAAAGCTTTAGTAGTAGATATCATAAGTAATATTTCTCCTTCATAACCACTATCAAAAATTACCAAAGGTACAAATACACCTTAGGCAATAACAGTTCTCCTTTTTTACAATCACAGCTATGATATCTTTTGGAATACGGGTAAAAACTCCAGGTTTTAATTTTGTAAACTCCTTAAGTGGGGAGCAAAGGCTGATTTTCCACAGTCATCAAATCTAAAGCTGTGTTTCTGCTTCTGGAGGCTGCATGGAAAAGATCTGTGATCCTGTGTTTGATTGGAATATGGGCTGGCCAATGGAAACTGTGGGTATTCCATATTGTTTATCTGTGGGCCCCTGAATGATAGGCCTCTTCTTCAGTTACTTTAAGATTGTAAGGGTTGGCTATGCTTATCAAATTTGGAGCAGCACTCATTAGCCAATATTTACCCTTTCTACATCTCAGACAAAATCCTGGAACAGTTTTGCTATTTTTAACTCCTTTTTTCTTTTTATTTTGTTCTTTTCAGCAATCTTTTCTCGTATAATTCATTTTTCCACATTTACAACATTTTGTATGATTTTGTTTAAAAAAAGACTGTAAGGCAGCTGCCAATAGATTAGCTTTGTATGGCTCTAAGACAATATCAGCACAGGCCTTAATATATTCTTCCAGTGATGCACCCTGTACCTTTAAGAGACCTAGAGCCTTTTGACATTCAGTACTTGCATTCTCAAAAGACAACATTTGTAACAATAAATCCCTCAAATCTGGTGCTGTCACTGTTTTGTGTATAGCTTCTCTTTACCAGGAGACAAAATCTACATATGGCTCTTTATTAGATTGGAGAACCTTTGCCAATGACTTTGGAGCATCCCCTGGCCTTTCCACTTTTTCCCATGCTCTCCAGCAACAAATGCAAGTTTGCACAATAGCCACATCATTATGTTGCAATTGGGTTTGGATAGCAACCCAGGCCCCTTACCCAGTAAGCTGATTTTTCCACCAAGTTCTAAAATGTATATATTGGCTTGGCTCTAAAAGTGTCTGACACAAAACTTCCCAATCATGAAAAATTAGTCTATGTTCATTTCATTTGCTAACCCTTGTGTTAATCCAATCACATAGGTTGATTGCATATCACAGGTCATAACAGGCTGCTTTGTATTTAATAACCTTGAATTCTAGAGGCTGGTGTTCCCACTGTACATAAACTTGGGCAAATTGAGCATTTGGTGGGTATTGTTGAGCTGGAAAAATACCCAAAAAGGGGCAGAATAAGCTTCAGGATCTCCCTGTTGTCTCCCTTGCATAAAAGCCTGAGATATCACACTTTCATAAACTTTTATGGGGGCTTCCTTTCTTTCCTCTCGTGGAGGAGCAGAAGGGTTAAAAGATGGTGACAGGGGCTGAATTTTCGTGAAATGAGGTGGAGGGGGTAGAGACCTCCATTTTTGCAATCAATTTAGAAGTCAATTGTGATAATTGCTTTATCTGAGCTCATAGCTTACATACCTTGTTCTTAGTTTCCTTTTGTTTTACATCCTCAAAATCCTCAGATTCTGAGGTAGTGGATTGAAATGCCATAAACGTCCTTTTAGGACTCAGTTTGTTAGATTCATCCCCACTATAAAGCATCAAATTAAAGACCTGACACTCTTGGTATTCCAGGGAGCACCTTCATGTAAAGGGTCTTGAGGTGGTGTAACCTTATCATAATTATGCACCACAGAGGCCCCTTGCTCTGTTTTCATCCTTATTGTTATGCTAGCATCTACATTTGAGAGTGAGGGAGGCAGAGATCTTAAAAAGGTCTCACTTGCAGACTTATAATTGTGTGGAAGCTGCTCTTGAGGTTTAGCAACATCAGCATCTGAAGCTGACCTGTTCAAATATTTCTTAGACTCTTCTGAGTCCAAATGCAATGGTTCCAAAGCTAAGGAAATTAAACTATAAAGAGACCACATATGAAGAGGATTGGTTGCCCATTTTGATGAGCATGACGCAGTGTTCTCATAACTTGTTTCCAAACTTTTAAGCTTAAAGCAGCCTTTTCTTTAGACTGAAACTGAAAATAATACCTTTTTATATGGGAAAATAATTCCTTGAAACTCTTTCGTTTCACCTTTACCCCTTCTCCTTTGAGTATCATCCACATAAGACAGTTACACTCATTTTTTACTGAGGTAGAGTTTCCTATTACTCTGAACTTTTGCCAGTGGTCTCAAATACTCTGGGTGTACTTTTCCCACTTGGTCAGTCAGGCCTCTCTTAACTCACCCGTGATCATCTTCCATGCCCCATGTTGCCCGCCATTTGTTGTAATATTATGTGTTGATACCAAAAGGAATGACAAGAATACCTGATGAGGGTAGCTCAGAGGACTTATTGAGATTTGTCCCTCAGAGAGCAAAGAATTCCTGAAGCAAAGCAGCTTTATTCAGGGTAGTCAGTGTGATCTTGTGCATAATCACTTCAGCAAAGGAGGATCATGTGATTAGTCATGAACATGACCACAATCTCCATTAACTTCCATCCCTTCCCTATCATTGGGTTCATCCAGAGGTCAACCAATAGCATTCCAAGCAAGGAAGAAAGCAACAAACAGAGAGCCCACAGGTAAAGCTACCATCCATCACCTGGAGTCCCAGCTTTCTGGGACTCACCCATCCCAGTTTTCCAGGATTTTCAGCAACAGACCACAGCTGTGCCTGGGCCCTGTTTATTACACTCCTTTTCTGGAAATGCTAGTTAGGCTACAGGGGAGAAATCTAAGGCTCAGGTTTTAGGATCCTGAGGACTCTGGCCCCCTTTGGCTCACATTTACATTTTAAAAGTAAATGAGGCCTATGTCTTAATGCAAAATATATTTGAATATAAGGCATTTCTGACCATTATCCTTCCTGTTTTACAATATCTTTCTCGTTGCAAAATAGAGTCATAGTTGATACTTTACTCTGTATTCAATTTTGGCTCTAGAGGGTACACAGGCCATGCACATGTGTAGAAAAATATTAAATGGCTCTTTTTTAGTGTGTATTGATCAAATGTCTTCCAGTGCCCAATGGTGCACGCTAAAGGAGTAAGACTCTGACTGTCAGATTCCTATATTGAATACAAAAAAAGAGAGAGATCTGGACATCTCCACTTTACCTCTTAATTGATTCCCCCTCCAGGCGTCCCATGAGTAGACCACTCCAGAGCAGGCTGATGCTCATGGAGAGACAAGATCCAACCAGCATATCCAACCTCAGACTGGCGTGTGATCCTTGACACTCAAGAATCTCATGAACTGTGCAAACCATATACTTACTCCTATAAAATAGTTTTGTAACAGTAATGTCTACATGAGGAGGCATAACTATTTTATAAAAAAATTGAGTTGGAAACAGAGCTCATTTCCTACAGTGCTATAAAACAGACCAACTTTTGAGATAAACAAAACAAAACAAAAAAAGACAATTGACTGGAAGAATCTTGCCCTGGGCCCAAGGGCAAAGAAATCTTGAAGACACTTATGTTCTTCCATCTAGTCACCAGAACAGCCTTTCTTGTTACATCTTTAGCACTCACAAATTGAAATTGCATTTATCATCTAGCAATCACATTTTACATGTTGATAAAAACACTTTAAAGCTGACAAAAATCTTTCACTCTTAGTTAACATGTAAGGTACAGATATAAGTCATCCCTGATAGCCATTGTAGGTTGTAAACTATTGCAAGCTCCTTCAGCCTAATTTCTGAAGAAGTGACTCATTAAGCTGTCTTACTGAAAAGCTCAGGTAGAGTTTCTATTTTAATAGCAAACAGAAAAAGTACTAGGCAAATTGAGATCTTTTAATGGTCAAGAGCCAGTCTCAACCTTTGGGTCTAGCCACTACCCTCAGATGTTCTTAGTTTCTTTTGACTCACACAACCAGAATTCAATCTCCAGAAAGGAATCTAGCTGTATTTCTGGTCAACATTCCATCAGCCATAGGCTTTGATGGGAATTCACCAAAGAACAGCTAGGAAAACTTGTCCTCTGCTTCAAAGGAGTGGCAGCTGCTCTAAGAGCTAGCAAAGTAACCACTGTTTGTCCAAGTTCTATAAGGGATAGTCAAAAACCTGAACAAGATTACCTAGCATTTCACAGTAAAGGCTTTAAAGTCCAAAACTTAGTTATTACACAACTAATTAACTAGGCCTATGGGAGAAGGTTATGATCCTCCCTTGCACTAAATGTGTTTTGGTCCCATAAATGTGCTACTTTCAAAGATAGCTCTCTCTGGTGTCACCCAGAAGTCAGTTCTCTCCACTGTGTCTCAGGTTTAGCTTCCCAAAGGAGACTTGTCCAAAACACTAAGTCACAACATGGCTTTTATGTGTGTTCTCCTGGACGGCCACATTCCTCTTTGTCTCATCTGATCCATAGAAGGGATATATGTCCTTTTTGTAAAATGACTTCCTTGTCTTTGGTATTAACAAACACTTATTTTCTAAGGGCTTCACTTAGTTGGAACAGTCTATATAATTTTCTCTCTCTTAGGGAAGGGTTTACAGAGTATGTTAAGAGTCTCACTACTAGATTGGATTTGTAGTGATCCAACTCTTTACAGCCTCCCAAGAAATAGGATGATAGGTGTGTTCCACCACACTCTATTCTAAATTACTGTCTCAGTATGCCCAGGGGCAGGGCTGGCATGGCAGGCCTGGGGATCAAATCCCTGGCCCCTGTGCCTGCATAGAGATGCTTTAATCCACTGAGCTATTTGTTCAGCCCTATATCATTCTCCTAATTGTATATGCCTCTAAAAAGGAAAGTACAAAGAGGTGGGAAAATCAGGAATAAAGTCAAAGCAAGGAAACTAAAACAAGGCAGGCCTGATATTTCCTCTAATATGTAGAGGGGGATTAGAACTAGTCTCTTTCAATGAAACCTGTCCTCCAAGTCTTTAAGAACGGTCGCTGACCTAAAGTCATTTAGTTGGCAAAAGGAGTCCTGTGTTTCATAAACAGGCATGTATACTTTCTAAGCCCAAGCTAGATTTAAAAGTCCCATTTTACAGGAGTTTACATAAAGTTCACTAGGAGGTTCACTAATGTTTCTCTCTCTAGCAAGAGAGAGGTCAAACTAGGTCTTCCTTGACCTAGCAAGAGAGCTAAGGTCAAGCGAGGAATACCAGTACATTTCACATCTAGTTCAAATGCAATGTATACAAGTACACAACAGTCATAAAATGTCTTATTAGAGAAATATCTTAAGCTTATAGCATTTCTGCATTTTAACTTAGATTTTCCAACAATATTTTGATCAACATTTTAACAAAACCATATAAGACGAAATGACAGAACATAAGCAATTGTCAGCAATTTTAACCAAACTGTATGAGACAACAAAATATGAGCAATTATGAGCAATGGACAAAAATATAATATTTGTTACCTAAGCAAGTTCCTAATTCAAAATTTATGAAGGAAAAGCAAACTCATACCTCTGTCCAGTGATCTCGGTGGAACCTCCAGCTGATGCAGAGAGGAAAAACTGATCTGGGGTGGATGACCTCCAATAGGGAACCTTCAAATGATATAGGGAAAACTGATACCCAGCCTGACCTGAAAAGTACCTGGGATGGGTTCATATTCTCTAAAACCAAAGAATGAATTTCGGGAACAAATGGAGGTAATGAGCAGAACATATTTATTGAGGGAAAGAAATCTCCTGTGTGAGACAGACAGGAGGGGGGTCCCGAGTGGGTGTCCCCAGGAAGCTGTTCTTCCAGGGACTTTTATAGAAGAAAACCACATGATGAGGCAGGTCTAAGGTTGTGGAGATGACATGGGAACTGGCTTAGATGGGTATGAGGTGGGACAAAACTGTGGTCAACCAATGAGATAACAAACACCATTGCTCAGATAAAATTGATTAAAATTGGTATCCAGTGGGAAGGCCAGTAATGCAGCAAGCGGGCAAGAATATCACCTATTGCGCTTGGGCTTGTGACTCTTTCTAGGCTCTTTCAAGATGATTGATACTTATTTAGCTTATCAATCCCTCATGCGCACTCTTAAGGAAGTATGTAGTTGTTTTGGTTTACTGTTGTCTTAAAATCTGGCGTGTAATGGAGGAGTGTCTGTCTCTAGTTGTAAAGTCAGCTTGTCTTCCATGTCGTCCTTGAGGGCCTGGCCCTGTCTGATTTCCTATACTATTTCTATCTAATTCACCTGCCTACAACACTGGGACAATGCCACACGGTACATAGATGGAAAGGTGAATCCTGGGCAGAACCAAAGAAACTGCCTTCACTTGAAATATTAAGATGCCTAAATAGCCCTGCATCTGTAAAAAAGAAGTTGACAGTTAAAAGTCTCCCAACAAGAAAAAAGTTCCAAAGTAAGATGTTTACACTGGCCAAAAATTTAAAATAATTTGAACAAATATCAATTCTACATAATAGCTTTCAAAAAATATATATGAAAACTTCCAAATTCACATGAAATCAACATCACCCTGATGGAGAGCTATATATGCATGGGAATTATTTAAAAGAATAGAATTCTAAGCCAGTTTGTCTGATAACATAGTCACAAAACCACCCTTTAGAAAAAAAAAATCAATAAATCTAATCCAATAATGTTTTCTTGTTTGCTTGTTTTTATTTTGTTTTGTTTTGTTTTTGTTGGTTTTTTGAGACAGGATCTCGCTATGCAGTTCAGGCTGGTCTTGAGCTCACTTTTGTAGCACAGGCTGGTCTCAAACTTACACTGATCCTTCTGCCTCAGCCTCCCAAGTGCTGGAATTACAGGCATGCACTACCATGCCTGGCCAGCAATGTTTTAAAAGTATGCTGCATCATGACAAAGGAGTTTCTCCAAGAAGTTCAAACTTGAATTAACAATTAAAGTTAACAAGTACAATTTATTTTATTAACAGAATATAGAAAAAAATATGTAATTACGTCGATAAGTGCATGAAAAAGCATTCAGAAAAATTCAACATGCCATCCTCAAAAAAGCTATAAGCAAACAACTCTTAGAAGAGAACTACTTTGGCTGGGCATGATAGCACACACTTGTAATCCCAGCACTTGGGAGGCTGAGGCAGGAGGATCAGTGCGAGTTCGAGAAGAGCCTGGGCTACAAAAGTGAGCTCACAGCCAGCCTGAACTGCATAGCAAGATCCTGTCTCTAAGACAAAAACAGAGAGAGAGAGAGAGAGAGAGAGAGAGAGAGAGAGAGAGAGAGAGAGAGAACTGCCTCGTCCTCATCACTTCTCGGCCTTTTGACTAAGATCAAGTGTAGAAGGCAATTACCTCCACTGAAACTATTTTCAGCTTTGGTAGATGACATGACAGCAAATGTTAAATATAACAAATAATTTAGAGATATCTTTTGAAACCAATAATTGACAAAGAAAATTTGCATAATGTAAGATGAATGCACAGAAAAATATAATTCTGCTTGTAAATGATGAAGTAACAGAAATGTTAATTCTTTAAAATATCACATACTCCTAAATCTAAAAAATATATAAAGATTGCAGGATGTGTATAATGAAATCTATA
>PVKN010033908.1:0-11934 GCA_004027915.1 Capromys pilorides
CATATCTACTTATAGAAGTTTGAGGGAGCCTGCTGGATCCTCATTTGACCAAGAGCCCAGGTTTGAGTTATTATTTAAATTCAAATATGTGAAAAGGAAACAAAATATACTAACTGCATTTTTGTATTCCCACTACCCGAAGTAGTTCATTGTTTCATCAATAAGATCATAACCTTTTTTAAATATCTTAATAAGAAAATTTTGATGGCTAGGCAACTTCAGATGATAATTTATAATTGACATTTCCTTTCTTTCAAAGGCTGACTTCTTAGGTCCTAGTGTATTCCAAGGTTTAGCCAATTGAAAATGGAATCATTCCTAAAGTGGGCCGTGCGTATAATAAAGCTTAGTAATCACAAGCTTCTTAGTTCAGTCCAGACTCAAAACCTCTGCAGGTGACCTACAACAAATTACCTACCTTCTCAGTTCTCAAGTTCTTTATGTGTGAAAGAAACCTAAAAATATCATGCAATAATACCTCGGTTCATGTATGCTTCTGTTCATGAATAAATCAGTTTGTGAACAGGAGCACTGAGCAAACTTTGCTTCTTTTTCTCAACTCTGCATTGAGGACCATGCAGGACCATGGTCATCCTCCTGCTCTGACATGTGGCTATGGTTTCCCTCTAGTTGAGACCAGTCACAGACAGACGTGTATGCACCTGCTCTAAAGCTTTTTGTGTGTGTGCTTTTGTAACACATTCACACAAGTATTTAATTTAGCATGGCTCCAAACAAAATGCAGAGCAAGCATAGTGATAAAAAGAAAGAGCAGAGTGGTAATGAAGGTGATCAAAAGTGCAAAGCAATAATAAAAGTAATAAGAAAGTTCAGAGCAAGATTAATAAAAAGATCCTGGAGAACATAACCATTGACTTGAAGAAAGAGATTGTAGAGAAGCATGAGCATAGTTTCATGTTACTGATTTGTCCTTGGAGTACAAGATGGTAAGTCAAAATTTCAACTATGTTGAAGAACAGAGATGCCAGGAAAGGAGCTGATATGGCTAAAGTTACAATGTCATCAACCAAACAGAGAACACAAGTACTCAAAGGGGGTGGAAAACCTTTTGTTAGTGTGGTTGAATGAGAAATAGCTGAGAGCTATGACCTGATCTGACAAAAAGCCAGGAAATTATACAGTGTTTTCTTTCAACAAAACCCTGCTACATCTCCAACAAATGATAAATTTAAATTCAGGAGAGGGAGGTTTGATAATTTCTATAAGTGACACCCACAGTGTGATAAGACATGGAGAGGCCTGCTGCTTTCAATTCAAACAAAGCCACTGCAGAGGCCTACAAGAAGGAATTCACAAAATTCAGGAAGGAAAAAGGGTATATCATTTAATAAATGCTCAACTGTGATGAAATAGAGCTCTTTTGGAAGAAGACTCTGAACAGAATCTATATCACACAGGAGGAAATGACAGTGCCAGGGCACAAGCCTATGAAGAGCTGAATGACCTTTTGGTGTATGCAAACTAAAGGACCAATGTTACTATGAACAATATGACCAATATGACTACTGCATTCAAGGAATGGAATGTGAACAAGAATAGACTGCCTATCATGTGAAAGGCCAATGTGAAGCTTGGTCTTAAGGCAATTATTCATGGGACAGCTGCATGACATGTTCACATCCACTATTAAAGAATATCTTTCTGACAACCAACTGCCTCAAAGGTGCGTTTTTCTGATTGAAAATGGCCCAGAACATTTCTTTGTTGCATAATTTGGATAGTGCGTAGAACTTCTTTAAAGTCAAGTTCCTTCCCCCAACATTACACCTCTTCTACAGCCATTAGACCAGCAAGTGGCCTGCAACTTCAAGAAGGTATGCACTTGGCCCACTGAGATTTCTAGTTCTAATGTTTGACATTGTTACATTTTATAGACATTTTAGAAATGTACCTATTCTTTTGTTATGTACAAAATAACATATATGCTCAAACAAATTAAGGAAATGCAATTTGTGAATGTCCCTGGATTACTTAAGGATACTCTCACTCCTATTAGAAGGCTGAACACTTTGTTTTTTGAGTAAGTTTAGAAATTTCACTACAGAAAGCAAAGATGCCAGGACCTCATGACCGATAACAAAACCCATCAATCTCTTGTATGCATGTCTCCAAATGACTAGGTTGAAATTAACCACAATTAATTACTGACAGTATATTTGTTTGAATTAATAAAAAATTTTATTTCTCATGTTCATTACATCTACTCAGAATATATTAATTAAAATTTATTTCTCATATTCACTACAGCTGTTTAGAATATATCTTATGATTAATTTAAATGTCACCAATACTTATATAAGAAGGCTGCATTTTTTTTTGTTGGCTAAATTAGAAGTTAAGTAATTCTTATGTAAATAAATGATTTGCTATTTTTGCTTTAAGGTAACCTTTAGCTTGGAAAATGTAAACTCACAGAAAGCAGGACATTTAGACACAAAGATTCACTGGATAGGAAAGACTACACCGACATTATGCTAATTAGAGACTTGAAACTGACATCTATATTGTTTCGTATGACACAATACAGCTTCAAGGTTGCTATCCTTTTATTTATTTAAAATGTTATCCTTGAAATAACAATGTTATAAATATTAATAAAAATACTAAGAACTTGGCAAGTGGATTCCAGTTAAATATCAAGTCATTATTCTAACAAATCTTTTACTAGGCAGAAAAGATGGAACAATGTTGTAAGTATTAAGGTGTTATCAACCATTCAATCCAGACAAAAATTACGTTAACTAATTATTGGACTTAAATAGACTGTTTCTGAGTGAATTAAGCAACTTTTGATTATCATTATATAATACTCAATGCTGGTCAATCCTTTTTTTTAAACCCTAATTGGATGTCTTTACAAATGGTGTGAGAGTGCACACACACTCCCACAAAATTATCTGTGTAAGCCAGTAACTCATATCTATTTATTCTTAGGTGATGTGATGTATGCCCATATAACTACATCTCAAAAGCACAACAATGAACAATAAAATTCAGATACCTAAGAGCCGAAAGAGAAAAACACCAATTTGTTCTCCATTTATCAAAGCTATACTATAATGTTGTACATTATTTATGTTGCATCATGAACTCAAATTTATGTAAATAAAACTGGAAGTTGTCTAGTGAAAATGCAGATAAAGTGCCTAGGACTTATGTATACGAAGGAAAGGATGGAGAATGAGATGGATGACTAAACAGCAAAAAAGAGTCATGTTATCATTCATTATGATGATGTGCTATAAAATGCATGGTATGACAGTGTCTTAGTTACTTTCTCTCCTTTCTGGGGCAAAATGCCCAATATCCAAAATTATGGAAGAAAAGGTTTATTTGGCTTACATTTAGTGGAGGTTTCAGGCCATATTCAACTGATTGTAAGGCAGAATGGCATAAGGCAGAGGGCAGCCCTACATGGCTGTAGAAAATAGCAAACAACAAAGGGAGGAGCAGCTGCTGTGGCTGACAGCAAGCTGCTTTGCTCTCCCCTCCTTAGATTTATATGCAGATTACCCACCCCCCAGGGCCAGTGTAGCACTCAGACCCATAATCCCAGCATTAGCTCATGAGTTAATCACAAACTCTAGAAGCCTGCCCCAATGACTGCATGAGGCTTTTGGGGTACAGTTAGACACAAACCATACCAGTCGTTAACTTCTATATGAGCAAATAAATACTAAGATGTTTGCAACTTTTACTTTAGAACATCAGCATCTTTCAAACTGAGTTGAACCTATTTTAATATTTAAGGTGATATAATCATATCATTCTATGTCCATTGTGTCAAGCTGAATGTTCAGATGGCAAGACTGAAAAAACCATCACACTTCCATTTTCCTCCCTAAATCCTTTTCACATGAATTGGTATTGGCTAAAATAACATAGAACATGGTAAACCTGAAAGTCTATATCAATGTAGAAATACTTTTTTTTCTACAAAGCTTTATTCCAGAAGGGCTCAGTCCTTCTTGGCAGTTGCCTTCCTCATGGTGGCCAGCATGTTGCTCAGCTCCTCACACTTCCTCTTGGTGCAGATGTGTGTCCCCACCCTATGAACCTGAGGGCACATTTGTCCTTGGAGACCTTGAGCAGCTCCATGGTGTTGCTCATAGGGGATAAAGTTGCACATCTTCTGGATTATGTCCCGCATGAACTTGGTGTGTTTGGTGAGTCGTCCATGGCAGTGGCTGTGCCTCGGTTTGCTCACATTCTTAGTCACCTTGTGTCCCTCGTTGAAGCCCACAGCCAAGGGATAGAGGAGGGTCATGGCTACTGATCTGCCTAGGAATACTTTCTTTCATTAAATTTTTTGCTGTAAATATTATCTACCACTAATGAATTTTGTTTAAAATTCCATAGACAGAATATTAATTTAGTCTCGTTATTGAAATAATAACTAATGGGACACATTTTTGCCTGGAAAATGAAACCTAGAGAAAAGTATTAATCTAATATAAAATTATCATTTTATATTAGATTTTTTAAGAGAAACAGACATAAAAATGTTCAGTGTGATAGACAGTAATGACTTTCTGTGTGAACTTCTAAAGATGAATGCAACAGCATATAAGATTAACCATGTTCTAAATGTCTGTAATATGAGAGCTCTCAACAGTACCATTTAATTATTATTCTGATATCAACTGTACTCATACTCAAACCATATGTTTGTATGATTAAACTTATTTTGTATAGGATGTTCAACTTACTTTATAAATGTGCTAAAGAAATGCTAAATTCCAGGATCTTTTTTTTTGTTTAAACCCGGCTGGTGTTTTACATACAGTATAAAAAAGTAGAATAAAACTGTAACCTATTTACGCAGGTACATTCATTTCCATAGAGGTGTCTCTTCGAAATCAAACAAATCAGGCAAAAGAAAATTCTTTGTAGTGAACAAAATATATGATGAGTGTCTCTGCTTCTTATCAAGTACTTATATCTGCATGTGAGGTTGGCCTAAAGCCCTGTTCACAGATTTGAAGAAGAAAAAAAATCACCAAGTGTAAAAATACTTAAACAATTGCCCATGTCTATAGCAAAGTTCAAACTTCTCTCTTGAAATAGTAAACCAACTCAAATAACAACCTTGGGGAATGTCCTAGTTTAGGGATAATTAATGGCCTTGTACTTTACTCACTGTTTATTATGTACAGTCAAACAAGAAACAGAAATATTAAAAGCTCAAAGGCTAAAGTTACAATGAAATGTATGCAGTGGATTTCTATGTATTCATTTTGGTTTGAGAAAGTGTTAATTTTGACTTCATATATTTTTTGTTTTGCAGAACAAAGAAGAACACATTTGCTAATCATGTAGGAGTTGAAACCCCTTTTAAAGAAAAAGCTTATGCCCTGACAAATCTACTGAGATATCTTTCATTTAATATACTCAAATGACTGAGTTAGTTTCACATTGCAAGCTTCAAAATGGATAGGTAATAAAATATCTTTATCACTAATGGAACAACAATAACAAAGCTCCACAATACACAGTTATGTTTGAATATTCTAAAATGTACTTTAAACAGTGTGCTAGAAAATGTACAATATAGGGAAGAGATTAATATTTTCACTTCAATAGTTGATGATAGCAATTGACTAGTGAAATGATTTTCCCAGACTGTGCTTCACTGAATGCAATTTCAGTAATATAGAATTATATATTCTAAGAAATATGGGAAAATGTAGGAAATTGTTGCATAAACTGCTTTGACTCGAGTAAACATTGTGATGAAGTATAATCTCCTCAAGTAAACAGTTATCATATTAAGAATGGAGACACAATCACACAATTTAAGTGTTTTGCTTTGGAAGCTCCACTCATATTTTCCAGCCCTGCTTTTCCCGGGTCTGATGCATTCCTGCTGGTCCCCATTTTATGGAAATAGGCAAAAGACCAAAACATGCAGAAATGAGAATTTGTGTGGAAGACAGTGCTTCATGTCAGAGATCAATTAAATTTTCTTAGGCCTAATTTGTTTACCTTGACCAAAAAGGCTACCAATGAATACTGATTCCAAGTGATGCTTCTCTGGTGACTGAAAATGTTTCTGTGACTTAAATCATGCTGTGCAGCAGATATTAGCTCAGAAATTGCTTCTTTGAAATATTCAAGGAAAGAAAATTATTACAGAATGCAGTTTTTAAATTTTCTAATACCTTTCTGGATGCTTGAGTAGTAGGCAAAAATCCCCTTCCCCAAATTTGGTTGCAATGTTTTCTTCCACAGGCTCTCAGTTCTCTGACAGTCTTTCAAGTGCACATTGAATGGTTCTCGAGATTTATTTACACCGAGAGTAAAAAGCAATCATAAAATTATCTGTTTTTAAAAATCTGACGAGATATCCTATGTATCCGACACGTTAGGTTTTTCTTCTTATTCTCTATTAATGCGCATCAAATATGCAAATAAACGGGTTTCATTTTGGCATATTTGTACGTGTATATAACATATTTTGACTATTTTCACCCCATGTTTTTCTATTGCTATGCTTTCCCTCCCTTTAATCTTGCATTTTGAGTCTCAAAACATAAAATATATTTTGATCACATTGACTCCATCATTTATGCACCTTTATAGCCACCCGTTATTCCTTTCCTCTTGTCTAACAATAACCTTTTTCTAATTTCTTGTCATCTTTTTATAGATTCCACACAACAGTAATAATATACAGGATTTATCTTTCTGAATCTAATTTATCTATTTCATTCAACACGGTTATCTCTGATCCACTGATTTTCTTTGCAAATGACAAAATTTTGCTTTTGTTTATGGCACAAAAATAATCCCTTGTATACTTACATAGAGCACATTTTCTTTATCTGTTCATCTGTTGATGGCCCTGTTGTTGGTTCTATACATGGTTATTGTGAGTTGTGCTATAGTAAACATGAGTGTGCAAGTATCCCTATCATAGGTTGACTTTAATTCCTTCAGATATATTCCAAGTAGTGATACAGTTGTCAAATGGTACATCCATTTTTACTTTTTAAAAAAATGTATTTGGTTGTTGCAAGGTCTCACTATACAGCTCAGACTAATAGAGAACCTCCTACTTTCAGTCTTCCCAGCACTGGGATTACAAGTGTGCACCACTATGTCCAGACTCTGTGGCCATCTCACCCTGCTCTGGGTGCAGGGCTATGCCAGGGATCGAACCATGATCCCTGTACTTGCCTAAGTTTACCTAAGCAGGTGCACTAGTCTGCTGAGCTATCTCAGTGGTACCTATTTTTACTTTTGGACTAATTGATATATTAATTTCTATACTCTTTATCAGCAAGATAGATGTGTTCTTTTTCCCACATCCTTACTAACATTTATTGGTTTCTATATTTTTGATGATCACTTTTTCTGACTTAATGGAGAAGGAATCTCAGTGATTTTCACTACATGGGTAAAACTGTTAAACATATTTTTCATATATAATTGGACATTTTTATTTCTTTTTAACAGTGTCTGGTCAATCTGTTTGCTCATTTACTAGCTGGTTATTCAATTTTCTTTCTCTGTATGTTGAATTTTTTGAGTTCTTTTCATGTTATAGGTTTCATATTATAGATTTCCTCTGTCAGAAGAGTAGCTGGATGAGAGACAGAGATCCAGTTTCAGTCTCATACAAGTAGTTGTCCAGTTTTTCAACACAGGTTATCTTTTCTCCAAACCATATTTTTGACTGATTTCTTCAGAATCAGATGGATGGAGTTGTCTGGGTTTATTTCTGTGTCCTTTGTTATTTATGTCTTTGTATCTATTTTTGTGCCAGTATCATGCTTTTCTTTTTAGTATTGTTCTGTATTATAACTTGAAATTAACTATTGTCATATTTTTAGCCTTGCTCTTTCTCCTTACAATTGTTTTGACTGCTCTCTGGCTTTTGGGTTTCCATATGCATTTTATGATTTTCTTCTATTTCTGTGAAGAATAACTTTTATATTTTGATGGAGATTACATTGAATCTGTAGATAACTTTTAATCATATGGCCATTTTAACAATACTAACTGTCAATCTATGAACGTGAGATCTTTCTACCATCCTTTTTTTTTTTTTTTCTTCTTTTCATCTTTTTGAGACAGAGTCTGGCTATGCAGTTCAGGCTGGCCTTGAGCTCACTTTTATATCCCAGGCTGGTCTTGAACTTACATCGATTCTCCTGCCTCAACCTCCCAAATGCTGGGATTACAGGCATTCACCACCATGCCCAGTCTTTCTATCTTTTTAATGTCTTCACTGTTTTGAAATTTTCATGGTAGAGGTCTTTCTCATCCAAGGTTAGGTTAATCCCTAGGTTTTATTATTTGGAGCTACTGTGAGAGGAATTATTTTCCTGTTTTTTTGTTTGTTTGTTTGCTTTTTTAGTGAGTCCATTGTCAGTGTACAGAAAAACTAGTATTTTTTTAATGTTGGCATTTTAATCTTACTACTTTTCTGAATGCATTTATTTCCTTTAAATGTCTTTTGGTGGAGTCTTTAGAGTTATCTAAGCGGAGGAGCAAATCATCTGCAAAGAAGTACAATTTGAATTCTTCCTTTACTATTTGTATCCATTTTATTTCCTTCTCTTGCCTAAATTTTTTAGCTAACATTTCAAAATCTATTTTAAATAATAGTGGTAAGAGTGGCATCCTTGCCTCATTCCTGATTTTAGAGGACAGTTTCAGTTACTTTCTCATGCACAGTAAAATTGGCTTTGTCATGTATGCCCTTCTCTACATTGAAGAATAATCCTTAAGTATCTTAAATTTATTCACGATTTTTACTTTTGTCACGAGACAATGTGGTATTTTGTGGAAATCACATTTTTGTGCTCAACTGAGATTGTCATGGTTTTGTTTTTACTGGGACTTGAACTCTAAACCTTGCACCTGCCGGGCAGGCGCTTTGTGCTATGTATTATGTGGTGGTTTTGATACTTGATTTTATTTTCTGTGGTATTGTGTTTATTGATCTGTACATGTTTTAAACATTCTTCTATTTTTCAAATAAATGAAATTTAATCATGGTATATGATCTTTTTAATGTGTTATTTGGTTTGCAAGTAGCAAATAGTAATTTTTATTTCACCTCAGTATTTTCTGATTTTTCTTAAAATATTTTGAGAATTTCACTCAGAATGTGGCATAGATGTTTTATTATCTTCAGAAGTCCTAAAAGTTGATTCTTAAGAGTTTGACATGTGGCAAAATCTTAAGGATAGAATAAATGTTCAGGTGTTGGGCTTATTACCTAGAAGATATGCTGATTTTCCACTTCAGCTGTCATTCAGAAATATCAGATGGCATTTTAACTTTTCAGTAGTGTACTGAAGCATGTCACAGCTGCTCTTACACAGATACACTTTAGTCAGCAAAGTATGTTCAAAATCATATTCATCTTTTTCATGAGGCCAGACATTTTAAGTTTGAATTCCAATTCCATTATTTATTAACTGTGAGATATTTTGTCAACTAATGCTTTTGAGCTTATGTTCTTCCCACATAAAATTAAAATAATGTCTTCCTCTGAGGCTTCTGGTGATGCAAAATGAATTAATTCATTTGAAATATTTAATTTTAACACCAAATAGCATCTAATATATGCTAAATATGCTTCTTACATTGTAGTAGGATCTTGTAAGTGGTAGTATTTAAAGCATTATTCTTAACCTCTTAGCTTTAAATTTTAATACAAATTAGCTAATATTCTGTTAGCTAACCAGGACTTATTAGATAAAAATAAACAAACTCATTTCACGCACAATATTTTTGTTTCTAATATTTTGGGGGTTTTGAGATAGTGTCTCTCTGTACACTTTGGGCTAGCCCTGAACTCCCACGGCTATGTTTTGTTTGACCTGCAAATTGTTTATTTTAGATTGATTTTGGCATCAACATGTATATACCTCTAAGTCCTCAAACTACCTGTGCTTTTATTTGATTTTCTCTGACTAACCCAAACATCAATCCTCCTCTGTTTAGCCATGTAGTATTCCCCTAATGCTTAGGTTTTGAAGAACATTTTTTGATAGTTCACAAAGAAAAAATTCAACATCAAAGTCAATTAAAAGAAACTTCAGTTAAAATATTTATTTGTTTCCATTTTATTACAGGTTCAAGTGTAAGTTAAAATTAGTATATTTTGATGCCTTTGTCAACAGTGAACCAAAAGTTGAAAATTTGTGAAAAATTAATATATCACCTAGAGGTACTTGATGTTATATCTCTAAAATTATAAGATTATTATTCTATGATTTATACAGAAAGAGGCCAAATTTTAAAGAATTCTTATTGACTTTTAGGTTAGCTCAGTGGTTAAAGTGCCATTGAAGGCAATCTCAGTCAGGCACAGGATTCAACAGTTAATACCCATCTCCACCCTCAAAGCAGCCTGAACCAGCAAAAAAAAAAAAATAAAAAAATCTCAACTTAAAAAAAAATTTATACAGAATCCCTGTCAGAAGCAAATTGATAAAATTAAGTGTACAGGCCAGATGTGGTGGCTCATACTTGTAATTGCAGCACTTGGGAGGCTGAGACAGGAGGATCGGTGCAAGTTTAAGACCAGCCTGGGCTACAAAAGTGAGCTCAAGACCACCCCGCACTGCACAGTGAGACCCTGTCTCAAAAAGACAAAAAATAAATAAATTAATTAAATTAAATTTAAGTTTGCAAGAAACTTATAAGTTAAGATATTGTACTTGAAAAAGTTCAGAAGGGGCTGGGGAGATAACTCAGTAGAATAAGTGCTTTCCTGGCAAGCAGAGGGACTTGAGATCAATTGCTAGTTTCAGAAAAAAAAAATGTTCAGGAAAGTTTTCCCCAATCTGCCATTTCAGGAAAAACTAATAGAATTTTTCATTAGTTTTCTCAGAAATGTCTGTCTTAGAAATGTTTGAATTTTAATCTCTTCCTTTTCTCAAATTTTATTCCCATAATGTTCCTTTTTGCATTTCTTCCTTGTTTTTATAACTCCTTATAAATTGATGTAGCATTTCCCATCATAAAATGATGAGTCTTTGATACCATCACTAAATTTGTAACAAATTCTCAATTAATGAATTAGTCATGTCTGAAGGATTATTTGGAAGTCAATTATTAGGAATCCTATGTGTTCACATAAATAAAATATTAAAACAGATTCCTGAGCCTATCTGCCATCCAATGTGACCTGCGCGACTACAATTCTGGTCTGGCCCACACCTGCTGAGTTGCACAGCCTGCCTCCATCCTCTGGCTCTTCCTGTCTGAGCTCCATTCCCAAGCCTATCTGCCATCTGATCTGACCCGTGCTACTGCAAGACTCCTCAACTCCAGAGCCTACAGGGCCTCACAGAAGCCAGCCGACCAAGCTGCAACTCATGGCCAGGCACCACTGCAGGGGAGCAAGCTTGGTGGATCAAGAGCAAACTCCCATAGGCGTTAACAGCAGAACTTCACCAAAGTATAGAGATCACTTCCATACAAAATGATAACAACAAGGAGTAAGATGCAGTCACAGGGCCCAAGCTCACCCAAATCAAATACAGAAGACAATATCATGGAAGAAAATGGGAATCATACAGCCAAAAACTCTGAATCCAAGGTAGACAGACAACTATAGAAAAATATAGAGCAACACAGATCTGAGATAACATCTGAAATAAAAAAAGAAATACATGAATTAATAGAATCTGAAGTGGAAAAACAATTGCAGAAATGTATGGAGCAAAGCAGAACAGAAATAACCCCTGAAGAAAATAAAGACATCTCAAAAATAATGGTATCTAAAGTAGAAGAACAAATGCAGAAAGGTAAACAGTAGAGCAGAGCAGAAATGATCTCTGAACTAAAGAGAGACAAGATAACTATAATGAAAGACTCAAGAAATATTAAAGAAGATATTGACAAAAAACTAGAGGAGAACAGAAAAACGATGGATGCCACGACTTAGCA
>PVKN010033909.1:0-11930 GCA_004027915.1 Capromys pilorides
AAAGGCAAGGATCACATGTTTTCTCTTGTATATAAAATGTAAAGTAACAAAAGAAGACATGAAAATAAAAGAGAGATTACTAAAACACAGAAAAGTGATCAGTGTAAAGGGGTTTGGGAAGATAAGAATAGTTTCAAGGGAATAGGCATGAAGTAAGTATGTCATATGCATGCATAAAAACGCCATGATGAAACCGATTATTATATGTGAATAAACACTAATAAAAATAACTAATAGAAACTATGTAATAAAAAATCACATGAATAAAGAAGAGATATTCTCCAAAAAGTTTAATATAAAATAGTCACTACTTTGAACTTGAAACAGCTTTGACTGTTTCTTGCCTACCAAGGAAGATAAGGAAAACAATGGTCTACAGCTGTAGTTCAGTGATAGTGTTTTCTAAACATCCATGAAACCCTGGGTTTGGTCTCCAGCACTGAAAAAGTAAAAGTAAGAGAAATGTCATCTGCTGATTAAAGAAATAATGTTATATCTTCAGAAAAGAGAAAGGAAAGGGAGAGTTTCCTTGGATATAGCAGGGTATAGTCCAAAGGCCACTGAGTAACCTAACTTACAATTGTCAAGGAACTCAATGCTCAAAATATATTTGCCTTGTCCTTCAGTATAAATGTCACTCAGGACTGTCCTTAAGAAGAACTGGAGGCCTTGGGTTACCTCACAGTTTGGTAGGAACATTTGTCAAGGAGCTAAGCTAACCATCCCAGCAATGATTCCCCTGATTATCTAATTCAATATATATTGGTAATTGATATATCAAGTGTTCTCATACAAATAAAAGTGAAATCTTATTGTTTCTATTTTTAAAAGAGAAAGACAAGTGGGGCTATATGTCAAAGAACAATTCAGGAAATTATGTGTTTTATTGAGAAATATTTTAAAAGACAAATTAACTTTTGGGAATATGTTTTCTTTTCTGTTTGTTGTTTTTATTGAGAAAGGAGTATTGTGTTGATCTGAATTCTATTGATTAGCAGGCTACGAGATGATAAATATTGATGGTAGGCTGACAAGAACAGGTCAGAGATACTTGGAAGAGTATCTTATTTATCTCATTCTCTTTTAATTTTACTTGTAAATGAGCTAGTTGCAAGACTTATATTTCTTCTCAAACCCTTTATTCCTCTACTGTTTTGGCTTTTCTCATCCACAAACATTTTCTTTTCTTTTCTTTTCTTTTCCGTTTTTTTTCATGATGTGACTACTCATTTTCCTGCGATCCAGAAAGAGAATTTTCTAGACCAGTCAAAGTAGTTAGAAATGTGAGCTCTTCAGATAAAAACTTGACCATTCAGGATTTACGTATCTACACTCATTTGTAAGATGGAAAAATCATGATGCCTCCATCAGAGGAGGGAAATGTGACCGCGCATGTAAAGCACTGAGCACAGTGACAGCTTGAAAGCAATAGCACAATAAATAGTAGCCATTATATTTATTATTTCAAGTCCTATACTTGTTCCATAGTGTTACAAGGCCTCTCTTGCAGCTGACAGATGGTAATGAATAATGCTGGAAGGCAATCAAATATACTATGATCTCTGATGTTGTCACTCCAATCCCACAGGAATAAATCAAGCACTATGTTAAAATTTCAGCCCAATTGCTTCCAACATACCCCTAACTATGACTCTCAAATTTTATCATTTTAAAGCCTTCACGTGGCATAACCACATAAAAGTTTTCTTTCCACATACACTTAATAGTAGCCAACTTAATTCATCTGAATATAATAAATGAATTTGTGTTAGGTATAAACTGTACCAAGCAGACCTCCATCAATATGAGAAGGGTTTGCCCCAGGCAAACTTATAGATCAGAGGTGGCTCAACTTCAATCCTGTATGTACATAGACCACTGCTTTCATGAATCTCCCCAGAGCTATGTACATAGCCAGATCTTTTGACAAGAGAGTAGTTCATAGATGTGTAAGAAGCTAGGCTTCCTGGGAATATCTATCCACAAATAGAGCATTAAGAGCAAAACAAGAATGGTCTTGTATGTAAAGGAAGGTGTTGAAAGTTATGAGTCAGTGCTGAAAGAAACGATGAGAAAACCCAATGAATTTTGCTCAGAGGTCTCACTGAGATTTGTCTCTCTCAAAGTGAGCCCAGAACTCCCAGAGCATCTCAGCTTTGTTTTGGGCTAGTAAACGTGATCACATGAGGACCACATTTTCTATTGACTTCCACCTTTTCCCTATCACTAGGTTCACACGAATACTAATTAAAAACGTTCTAAGCAGGGAAGAAGACAACCATTAACATTCCAAGCAAGGGAAGAGACAACAAACAAGGAGCCATCAAGATAAGCTGTTACATGCCTCCTTAAATCCCAGCTTTCAAAAATTCCCAGTAACAGACTACAGCTCTCCCTGGGCTTTGTTTATTGCTCTCCACTTCTTGAGATGTTAATTTCTTATCTCTACAGGAAGGGATATAGACTCCAGCTATTGCTGGAGGAAAATCTATGGCAACAAAAATCTGTTGGTATTTGTCACCCTGTCAATATGATGGATTGTCTAAGGTCAAACTAAAATTTCACCAAAATACTTCAAAAGCAGTTCTAGCATGACTACATGCACAGAAATTCCACTTTAGAATTCTAACACTGAAAATCTTCCCAAGATACAGTCCAATTAGTTCTCAGATTTTCCCCAGAATTTCTTGTAAGCCCCACAATTATGGTATTGGTAAGCTAGTAGCACAAGGTCTGTGGATAGTTAGTTAAGCTTACAGGTGTTTCAGGTACATCTGGGGTCCGCAGACGCAATTAGAAGCTAGAAGTTCTACATGTGTTTAGCTTTATTATCACTGGTGCTCAGCCAAAATGAGGGTCACCACACAAAATATTAGTAAAAAGTAGTTCCAGATTGGCAACATGCAAATAATGTTTCAGCTGCTGATTTTAAAAAAATCCTTTGTTGTTAATAGCCCAACAAAGCTGAGTATAGTATCAAATCTTTCTCTGCAACTTCTAAGTGGTCCTGCTTGTCAGGCTAACCAACTGAAACTTACAGCCACGTTTTATTGCCCACTGCCTTATGCATTAATAGTATCAGGGCCACAATGATTCAAAATAATTACAAAAGTGAAAGGTGATAATTAGCAGCACAAATTAGCTATTAAATGATTTAGAAATTTCAAATTGAGAAGATGACCTTCTTACTTTTTATCTGGCAGTGAAAAATTGGGTTCTGATGTGAGTGAAAAAATAAGCCATGCTAATACATTAAGGATTTTTTTTCTCTTTCCAATGGGAACTGGAGCAAGTTAATTAGAAATGTGAAAGAAAGTGTGAATTTTACAGTGTCCCTTGATAGCTTCCTTATCTGCCTACTTGCACAGGTCATCTTCCTTTCCAGCAGTTCTTGATACTTCTCTTATAAGTACGAGAAGAAAAAATGAGGAGTTCCTACTGCATGATATTTTATTTAACCAATTTATATTGTCCTAATAAAGGCTTATTGATCATCTCCCACTCTAATTAAAAATTACAATCCAGCATGTGCTGGATGCTTCCTAATTCTTCTAAAAATAGTCTCTCTTCACAACAAATGTGGCATTGTACTTCTACTCTTAGATATTTGCCCTCTGAGGTGTTTGATATTCAGACAGATAGTGATGTTAAACTTCACTGCCTGTTTCAGGGTAATAATATCATCAAGTTTCTCTTCTGAATGTTTAACAACTAGTGTGCAGACCAAAATTAGAGAGATAGATGGGCTAAAAGGATAGTCAATATTTTGGTCCTAACCTTCAAGGTCAGTGAGGATTCAGGACATAAGTGAACCTCTGCTGTGACATCCTGTAACTAAGTTATGTCCCAAATTTTCTGTTCAAGGAGATTATAGAGCCACAGAGGAAAGAGATCAAAATGTACAGTGTGCTAAGGAGAGTCATATAAAGAGAAAACATTCTCTCAGGCTTTCAGAAAGAGCAAATTAATCAAGCAATTGCCATGACTCATCCAGATAGCTGGCTCTGACAAAAGATCTACAAGATGATGTACATGGTTATAGGGTAAATCTTGAGGGGATTTGACTGACTTTGTCAGATACAAAGTTACATTTTTAGTTATATAAATCTCACTTTAACTTGGTCTTAACCATCCAGCAGAAAAATGTAACCACAAGGTATGAAAAGTAATGCCATACTAATATGCTGAGCTGTAAAAGGCTCAAGTCAACAACTTCTGACAATTTCCAGTTGTGCCGATAACGCACTGCTATTATGCACTATTAGACTATATTGGGTTATTTTGCTGAATCCAACTACCTACAGTTTTTGGACTGGCATCAAGTGTGAAAACTTTCTTTAAAAACTTCTACAAACACTGCATCTCTAACTGCAGTGGAACACCCATTTCTGGCAAAATAAAACAAAAAAGGAATATGTTGGGAGCCACAGAATCTACAAAATTGATCAAATGTGTGTAGGTGGGGCTAGGCCTCAGTGGCTAAAGCAAACAAACTACCTCAATCCTGAGATAAACATCCTGTCTGGTTAAGGCCAGCTATTAATTGCTAGGCAACGTTGTATCACCTGTTACTAACTTTGCAAAAGTGTAGAGAACCATTTTGTTGTGGGGGGGAAAAAAAAGTTCTCAGGTGTAACTAAGTCAAGCCCCTTCCTGAAGAGAAAAAGCTCAGTTGCCCATTATTATGCAATTGCTCAGGTGCAAATAACTCTACACCCCCCAAACCAGAGAGAATCCAGAACTTTCTGAATCTCACTTGCTTCTGTTCTAGATTCAGTCCATCTCCTGTCTCCATCTTCAGTCTAGAGTTACACATTCAACCCCTGTCATGTGTGGACTCCACATTTTCAAATTCATCATCTCACTGACATGTTTTCCTGATCTTTTGCAGAGAGGCACAGACCATCACCCAGTCCCATGTGAGTCCATGAAAGAGAGTGGTCAGGCTTCTTGTTTCAGCTCTCCTACTGTAAATGAACATCCTTTTCATGATCTATTTAACGTCATACTTTTCACATTGTGTATATTTTTGCAGGCAATTTCACTATTAAAATGATGTGAAAGATGACATGGGAGCACAAAGATAATTGATCAAATAAATGAAATGGCATGGGGTTGAAGAGTTAAAGTTCCTAAGAAAAAGAATGTTGGAAAAACATGTGTCCAATAAACTGCACACTTGTACAGGCTGCAGTGCTGTTGGTAATGTGTTTAATGTTAATGAACTGACAATATATATTAAATAAAGTGCCTGGAAACAGGAACACAGTTTTAAAGTTATGAATTGATTGATAAAAATCTTATCATCAGAGGTGGTAGGAAGGTAACCCTGAGTTCACTTTTTGTTCATTCAGTATTCACCTTAAATTTCTAGAATATTAACTGCTGTGGATAATGAGGATTACTTATTATTAAAATAGACTATCACTACAGACCCCAGAACAACAACATCAAAATAAAGGTAAGTGCCATGATTTATATTCTAGACGTCCCCATAAAGCCTCAGGAACATAGGCAGGACTTTGGGGAGGTGAATGGATTGTGAGAGCTTATAGCTGACTTGCTGTTAGCTGGGATCCCATCAAAAGAGGTGGGTCCATGGGAACCTGGAAGGATTAATCTCTTTCCCCAGATCCTCTCTTCGCTTTCTGCTTTGCATCTGTTATGCTGTGAGCAAGACTTCTCTACTATGGCCCTTTGCCATGCTATCCTACCTTGGAGCAAGTGAAGCTGTGGGTATTGGTTACTATATCCTAGGAACAGGACAGTGACTAAAACAGTAGCCAGTCACATCAAAGCTCTCCACAAGGATCAAGGATCAAGAATCAAGCTCTCCATAAGTACTTGGCAGAGTCTTAGCTCCTAACTCTTCTTTGAGTAGAGACAGGGCATTCTATATGTGTATCACATGACTATTTCTTAGCCCATGGTGTGCCAACATTAGAAAATGTGTTAGCTCCAGCTGTAGTACTTCTTATGTTCCTAAGAGAATTAAAACTGTGTATATTGTGGCACAATTCACAATAGCTGAACTATGAAAACAGCCTAGGTACCTGTCAACCTATGAGTCGATAAAGAAAATATCAAATAAATTCATAATGCAATATTATTCAGTCAGAAAGAGGAACAAAACATCATTTATAGGAAAATGAATGGAACTGGTGACCATCATGATGAACAAAATCAGTGAGACTCAAAGTCAATTATTGCATATTTTCTCTCACATGAGACATATAGGAAAATAAATTTTAAGACTTCTTAAAGAGAGAAAACATGAAAGTAGAAGGGAGATATTAGACAAAAAGGAGGAGGTTGGGAAGGGAGAACAATGAAAATACGGTACATACACATACAAACATTGAAGTAAAATCCACTATTCTGGATAATATAAACTAATAAAATCTCTTTTCAAGAAGGAAAATGTATCATCATCAGATGGATGATGATTTCCAAAAACAGGTAAAAATTTCCAAAGAGCAGAACAACACCTGCTGTGTGTATTAGCCTCTCCTCCTCAGATTCTCTCTCCAGAGACCTCTGCTTTCTTTTGGCTGAATCTCCTACAGTGCTGTCTCTGGCACTAGTCTTTGATTCACACAAGAAAATCATATCAGAATCCTGGAAAGTCAAGGTGAAAATTATCACTGTTAGAAAAATCAATGTCCTGAACATATGTATATGTTGCTAGCAATTTAGTAAACATACAAATAGAAGTTGGAGGAACATGCATGTATGCCAACTGTCAGCAGTAGTTTTATATGGAAGGTGAAGTCCAATGCACTTTCAGTTTCTGCGTGATTTATTTCCACGGTATAAGTATTTTTCATAGAAAACATTTATTATTTTTATAATCAAAAGGAAAAAAGACACATTTTAAGTTAACCTCATATTTAGAGCTATGACAGACATGCTTAATATATAAACCAACACATGACACAAAATGGGCTATTTGAAAAATGTTGTTAAGCCTTGAAAAGTACCAACTCTACAGAAGCTAATAATCCCTATGTTTGATGGCTTTTGTTTTTGCTGGACAGTATTCTCCTGTGGCATATGTTAAGAAAGTTGGAATCAGACAAATAAGCAAACTAATAGCCAACAACTGACACCGTGTTCTGTGTTCTCTGTCACCCTATAAAATAACTCATGGACAGAATCTCAGCTCTGTGCTCATCCACTCCAGTAGCCTTCCTGGAATGCAGGCATCATGAACCACTCTCCTTTTCCAGGCCACACAGGCAACATCTAAGTGAGGGCTGGACCTTCAGAATCAGGTGGTCTTTCCAAAGAAATCAAGGCAGAGTGCCATTGAAGGAGACAGAGACAAAGAGACAGACAAACAAAGGGAGAGACAGACAGAGAGAGGGAAAAGATGGGAGGGAGACAAAAGCAACAGATGTTCATTAGTATGTGAAAAAGTTGGAACTCATGCATTTTTGTGAAAAAGCAAAATGGTATAACCATCACAGAAAGCAATATGGAATTTCTCAAGAAAATTATAAATAGTACTACTGTGTGATCTGGCACTTCCACTTGTGAGTCTATATCCAAAATAGCTGCAAGTGGGGTCTCAAAGAGATTCTTATACATCCATGCTCAAAGCAGTGCTATTCACAGCAGCAAGAGGTAAAAGGAGTACAAGAGTCCCTGATATGAATAGATATCAAATGTGGCAAGTACATTCAACAGCATAATATTAACCCTTAAAACAGAAGGAAATTTGGACATACGGATTAGCTGAAAGACATTATGCAAAACAAAATAAGCCAGTTCCACAAAGACAAATACTGAGTGTTCCCACTCACATAAGGCCCCTAGAGTGGTAGATTTGTAGAGACAAAAATCAGAGTTGGTGGGTACTGGGAGCCCAGGAGAGAGAAGAATGAAGAGTTGTTTAATGAGTACACAGTTTTGCTTGTTCAAAGTGAAAAACTCTGGAAATGGATGGTAGTGGTTGTGTGCCAGTGTGGATATATTTAACACCACCGATCTATATGCTGTTGGGAGTTAAGACAGTAAGATAGATAGTAAGATACATATTATGGTTTTGATTATGAAGATCTCCCATTCACTACTAGGTGGGGTTTTCAGGAAGTAATTGCATCCTGAGGCCAACATAGTTATCTTGGTATTGGAAGGTGGGTATAGTAAGGGTCTGGATGCTGTGAGTGTGACCTAGGAGGGCATCTCTCCCTTCCAAGATTGTCCCTTCCTTCTCTGCTTCCTGGCCACCACGATGCATACAGCTTTCCTCCACCATGTCCTGTTGCCATGCCATTGCACTTTGGAGCCAGCCAATCATGGGCTGAAAACCTGAACCCAAATGCACTTCTCTATCAAGTTATGGATGTTGGATATTGCATCTCAGTGACAAGAAAGTGACTACAACACATATATATTTTACAAAATTATTTTTAAAGATCAATACAAATTCTGCAGAGGTTCAAACTAGTATAATCATGAGAAAATATATTTCAGTTGTACATTTCACAGGTTGAACTATGTGTGCTACACGGTGTAATTATAACTATATGTATCTGAATGAGAGCATTTGTTCAGCATTTGCTGTGTGGCAGGCACTGGATTTGACATTCACATGTCATCTTTCCTGTTATCATTACTGTGACCTACCAAATGGGAAATCGGATCCTTTGGGATCCATTTTACATGTGGCAAGACGAAGGTCTTGAGTTTACTCAGCTAGACAAAGTCACCTAGCAAGAAAGCAGTAGTGGCAGTGGAAAGCTGGTGCATCTCTCTGCCTCTGGAACTCTGCAAAAGCA
Organism: Capromys pilorides; assembly: GCA_004027915.1. Classification (NCBI taxonomy): domain Eukaryota; kingdom Metazoa; phylum Chordata; class Mammalia; order Rodentia; family Capromyidae; genus Capromys; species Capromys pilorides. The sequence continues at coordinate 8,784 of PVKN010033909.1, forward strand.
CTGCCTCACTTCCCTATGCAGGAGTCTTTGTTCCTGCCCCAAGGATTGCTTCAAGGCCACAGCATCAGCCCCTATGTGGTAATTATATGTCCTATTGTATCTGGGTGTACCCTGTCTGGTTTCTGTCTTGGTCATCTGCTTTTCTGGGCCATGGAGCCAACCTGCAGTTAAGTCCTAGCATGGCCATTAGGAGCCAGACTAGTGACAGCTTGCAGGAATGGGATGGAGTTAGTGACTGTCGGGGGGATTGGAGAATTTCTGGACCTGCATGCCAATTAAGCACACATGTTCATTTTGTGACAATTCCCCTACCTGTCCACATGGGACATGTGCATATAGTGCATTTCAATAAAAGTTTTTTCCCACAATTCCCTATATAAATGCTGGACTTCAAGCAATAGCCACAGTGAATGAATTGACCAGAATCCCTGCAAGACTGAGAGACAGTGTACAACTTCTGGGAGATTTATTTAGTGCCATAGTCTTAAGTACTATAGATAGATGCTACAGATCGGTGGGCCTGGGTATAATATGCTAAAACAGATGTTCTCAGTGATGCACACATTGAATCACACGAAAGCTTTAAAAGTCTGGTGTCTGAGCCTCTAGAGGAACTAGCCTAGATGCAACTTGGGCTTTAGGATTGCTAAATGATTCCAAATATTCTATTGAACTTCCAAAGCAGAGAACTACAGCTCTTGGAACAAAGTTAAGTACTCTACATCCTGTCTCTAATCCTTTCACAATTACAAATGAGGGAAATGAGTCTATGAGAGATTGTCGTTTTCTAAGGTCCCAGAGCTGTGTCTAAGATGGCTTAATAGCTTAAGCCTATAACTAAAGATTGTTACACATACAGTTATCTACAAGTTGTTCTTATGTATGGCTTTTCCTTATAATTAATGTGTCTTTCATCTAATCACCTGCCTTTCCATAACAACTTCTTATAATTTTTTGTTTAAATGCTATCTCCCTCCAGAATTTCTCTCATGTTTACAACTTACTTTTTCTCCCCTCCATATTCTTCCCCCACCCTCACCCCATTATCCTGTCCACCACAGTTCAAAAGTGGACCAATAATTTATTTCTTTTGTGTGTGTATAGGTTTTCTTTTTCCTAGTTTCTTTATTAAGCAACAGATCAGGAGGGTAGGAGATACATCTGCCTTATTCCCTAGTGAATTCTCAACATGCAGCACAATTCCTGACATTTCAAATAAATCCATCAATACAAATAGTTGTCTTCACAAGTGTGCTCACTCCTGGTAAGAGTTCTGAGTATCCATTAAAGCCTGTAGAAGAGGGCATACCTCTGTAGACACTGCTCATCATCCCTAAAGCATGGTCACCTAAGCCTGAGGAACTGTGATTCTTGATGCTGGAGATTTCCAGCTCCAAAATGGCTATGTTCTTGTGAAATCTTACATTGAGAAGTTTATCATTCTCCCCAGCCAAAGTGCCCAGCCAACTTCCCAGCCTGGAATGGAAAAATCAGAACTCTCAGCTGTTGCATACAATTGACCTTGGCATTATGTCTCCCATTAGTTTGATCTTGTTATTGGAGCACAAAACTTTACCAGCAAGACATTTCTCAGGAAAATATCCCAAATGCTATTTTAATAATATATATTCTTTCATTTCTGGCACTTTGCTGAAGGATGTCTGTTCTCAGATCCAGTGCACAGCTAGGCAAGTGCAGTCAGGTAAACTCTGAGCTTATAGAGGGCTTCAAACACAGTCTTCAAATTGTAAGTTTGAATTTAAAGAAACAAATTATGCAAAATTCAGGGTTTCAAACTTTTAAACATGCCATGAGAGGCCAGGGATATAAGCTCAGTGTTATAAGCAACTGCCTGGCAAGTGCAAGGTCCTGAGTTCAATCCTCAGTACAGAAAAACAAAATGAAATTGTGTGGCTTCAGATAATATATTTTAAGATTACTGGAAATTTTGAGGTTTTGTGGGAGTTTCTTGTTTTGGTTTGCATTTGTTTATTTGTTTGTTGAGGGTTTTTTTGTTATATTTTTGAGACAGAGTCTTGCTACATATTCCAGGCTGGCCTCAGACTCACAAAAATCCTACTGCCTCAGTCTCTCAAGTGCTGGGATTGCAGGTATGTGCCACCATGCTCAGCTTGGTTCAGAAAACTTTGCAGGCTTTCAGTTTCCTATAAAGACCTTTAAAATTTTAAATCATATTAACTACTTCCAGCACTGGTTTACATTGTTGTGATTTACATTGCTGTGAGACAGACAGACAGACAGACAGACAGACAGACAGACAGATCACATAGGCAACTATGGCTTTCTCTGCCTACAACAGGCTTTAAAAATTAGTTAAGGCTAGGAAGATAGCTCAGGGGCTGGGGAGATAGCTCAGTAGAATAAGCACTTACCTGCCCACTGCCCCGACTGACTGGGCCAACGCCCACGTAGGACCTCTCATCCTGCATGTGCCCCCCACCCCACCAGCCACCAGAAATCAATCCACACCCACAGGCCCAACAGGGCTGGTGCTCAGATAGGACCTCTCAGGCTGTGTGCGACCCCGCACAACCACTGGAACTCCACTCCCACCCACAGCCTGTGACTGGTGAGAGGATAAGCAGAAACACTAGGCCTGCACCCTCGTGCCACTGGAGCTTCTTCCTCACCCAGAACCAAGCTTCGGGATCTGCTATGGAACTATGCAGCAAAATTCCCTGCAGAGAGTGCAGAGAGGAGGTGGGGGGGGAGGGTTCAGACCTTACCAGATAATCCAGAAACCTCAGTTACTCCTCTTGCCAGAGGAGTACAGCAGGCTCTCTTCAAAAAGTTGCAGCAGGAAGAAGCTGAGCAAAGCAGCCAGACCCAGCCAGGCACATCTGGATGGGATCAAGATTGGTGGATCCAGACCCAAATTCTGATAGGCAGTAATGGCATAACTTCACCAAAGTGCAGAGCTCACTGCTACACAAAATGACAAAGAGAAGGAGCAAGATGCAATCTCAGATCCCGAGCTCACCCAGAACAGAAGACACTAAAATGGAAGAAAACGGGAATAATGCAGCCAAAATCTCTGAATTGTTAGGACCTGAAGTAGACAGACAAGTGCAGAAATGTATAGAGGAACTCAGATTAGAGATAACAACTGAAGTAAAAAAAAAAAAA
>PVKN010033910.1:0-11931 GCA_004027915.1 Capromys pilorides
CCCCCTCCCCCAGGATTGAACTCCCTGGTTTCTTCTCCAAGTCTGCACATGCTACGCCTGAGGCTTTCAGCCTCCCTTGGAACCTGCAAACTCCTCTGTCCCTCAGGTCTAGGATCGAGCACTGCCCCAGTGGCTTCTATCATCAAAACCCTAACACAGTGTGGTCAGGGCTATTGCTTGTATGTAACAGGTACCATTGGAACTCATTGTGCTCATGGTAAAGCAATGAGTGAAGCTGTGAGTTCCCCGGGATTTTAATGTAAGCAGAGACCCCAGGCCTGGCGCCAGTCACTACAGATCCCCCACCCCCAATCCTGATGTTTCCACGCTATCATCACACAAACTAATTATTAATGTATTGAGATCATGGTTTTGAGAAAATCTCTTCATACTGTAGCAGAAGATGCCCCCACCTCTCTGGTACACTTTAGTTTATTGGCTACACAGGTGACAGTTCCTGTTACAATTCTTGTTACTTTTATTTCTAAGAAATGGCTGGTCACTGTGTTGCACATTGTACAACCCAATCTCTAATTGACATGCTGTTCTGCTTCTGTATTTCCTGCTTGCTTATCCAGTGTAAACCATTGACCACCAGAGATCAGGGCATGATATTCTGGGAATGAACCCGATCAGGGCCTGATGATGTAAAAAACCTGCCTCCAAATCCTAAGCGTCATTTCATTGTTTCTGCTTGCTGCTACAATATCACCGGGGCTGTTGCAGTATCAGTTTCCCTATCTGAAAAATTGAAGTCTACATTTCTGGCTTTTCAACTCTCATCAGTATGTTTGTCAAATTAATTAATATTAGAACCTAGTGAAATTCCCCAAGCTTCCTGGGTCCATTTGTGGGCTCTGGGAGGGAAGTTAGACTCCCTTTCTTTTGGCCCCAGCTCTGTCTCTATTCTCTGTGACTTATATTTGTCATCCATAAAATCGGGGTTGGGTAGAGGCCCCCTTCAGAATGGTGACCCCTGGCTACCACTGCCCTCGTGATATCCCTTATTATGCTAGAGTCAGAAGATGACAAGGTGCTTCAGGAGGAGCAGGTCACCTCATCATACTCTCAGGCCACCAGCCTCAGCTGACTGGGAAGCTTGCCCCTCCTATCTAGAGTCTCCACCTCCCCTCCTTTTCCAGAGAGGCCTGATATAACCACTCCCCTTGGGGAATGAAGACTGTGGGAACCACCAGGTGGTCATCCCTTCTTAGCTTTCTATGTCTCTGTGTTCCAACCATACTCTTCAGCCACACAGCGCCCAGAGCTTGTCACCTGCCTCAGGGTTGTATGTCCAACTGCCTGGACTAGATGTGGGAGGAGCATTGGCTTCTTGAGCTCATCATTCTTTGCCTTTAACCATACCCCCCTTTACTGGAAAGCTTAAGGTCCTAACCTACTGGAATGGGGAGCTAAACAGGACAGCAGAGGAAAAACAAGGAATGAGGATCATCCTCAAGGACCAAGAGCAGACAGCAGAAGGCCCAGCCCCCTGCCCCTCCCTGTTCCTCCCCATTCTGTCCCCATCTCTCCCCCTGCACGCTCCCCCTCTGCTGGCTGCACCTCTCAACAGGCCCACCACCCAGCCCTGTGGGGGAGGGGCAGGCACACCTACTTGTGCTCGCCATCTCTGCCTCCCTTCGTCTTCTCTCTGCCTTTGCTGAGTATAGGGAAGAAATGAGGAGACAAGGGGATGTAAGAGCGAGGATGTGCACCAGAGACACTTGTAGCCACAGCCCCTGGCCTTGTGTGTCCCACATGCACCCCAGCGCCTTCTTGTCCCACAGACCCTCGTCCCTCAACCTCTGCTACCTAGTAAGCCTGGGTGTGCTGGGCTGAGGTTTGTCATGCCCCTAGACTCTGCCTCTGGAGGAAGAGGAAGGGCCCTGAGTTACCAGCCAATCTCCTCCAACTCAAGCTACAATCCGGTGATTCTAGAAAGTAGAATGCAGGTTCCCAGGGTGGGCTCTCTTTTATTTCCTCCTAGAGTTCATCACTGTAAGAAGTGGGAAGCTCTTGGCTGCTTTGAGAGGGTAAGCGACTTACAGTGCTGCTGAACAGGCATTCACCCTCAGAGAAACACTGTGTGATGGGTGGCAAGTGAGCTACCACTCCAGGGCTCAGAGCAGGGGAGGAACAGTGGTCCCATCTCCTTAGGTGGGCTTCCATGGGCCCTTCTGGAATGTTCGCTCAATGCCTCCCCAGTGTCATGGCAATGAAGATAAAGAAAAGAAAGCAAATAAGCATTAACAAGCTTTTTCCTTTCCTCACATATTGTCCCAGCATAGATCTTACCAAGATTGACTTTATTCCACACCTCGATGACTCAGGCCCCAAAGGCCTTGTGACAGCACAGTTGAAGCCCAGTTTTGGCCAGCTAGTCTTCACCCTAGGCAAGCAAGCTAGTTTCTAATTGAAAGGGGCCAGTATTGGCCCAGTCTCTGACTGCCATAATTCACAGAGATCACTGAGTAGGGAGCAGCTCACTGTAGATGAGGGGGAGAGAGATGTCTCAGCAGCCTACCCTAGGACAGGTGGGTGGAGTTTCTTCTAATACAGTAGGGGCTCCAGGGAGCCAAGGCTCAGTGAGAGATTTACTCTTCCCAGCCTTCTGTTAGTCCAAGCAGAGCTGCTTTACCCCAAATTGTCAATCCAGTTTCTGAGGGCTTTGTTTTGTTTCTTGTTTGAGGGAACCCTAAGGCCCTGGAAAATGTGCAAACATTCCGTCCCTCACCTGGAAGTGGGTGAGGGGGTAGCAGGCAGATGGAAGTGGCGCATTGAAAAGGGAACTGTGATGTTTTCTCAGTATTTTCTCTGAAATACAGAGCTACAAGACTCCCTCCGTTGGGAGCTTCAGTCCTGCCCTGTCCTCCTACACTCAGGACCCACCCTGGCCCATAGTCTCTAAATATGGAAACTGAGAAGGGAAAAAGCCATCTTTCTCTATGAAGAATGACTACTTGTGATTTCATTACAACTTCAGTTGCTACCTGAGAAACAAATGCAAAGAACTGAAAATGCCCAGTGCTTGAAACAGTAGCAGATCCTGCCATGGGCAATCCATCAGCCTTATGAGCTGGATGTCCTTCTCATCCTATTTTCCAAATGACATTTCAGATACTCAGGCTGCCCTTGAACACTTGGCTGGCAAGCAAGGAATGCCACAGGACAGGAGGAGCAATAGACATGGCAGCCTGCTGGAATTTTGAGGGCTTCCTGGGATCTAGGTCCTTCGCAGCACTAGGACTCTCTTGGGCACTCAGCCCTAAGGTGGCAGGAAGGGCCTCAGTCTCACAGAGTGACTGGTCTGGAGCAGGACTTCCCAAGATCATTCATTCCTGGATTCTGATGTGGTTGGCTGACCCTGCCTCTCAAGCTGCCTTGAGAGTCAGAAGCTCTGGAGCTCAGCCTGGCAGAGAAAGGATTTTCTAGGCCTCTGAGGGTGGAGGGAACTGAGAAAGCTGAGTTAAGGGAGTTGCATGGTGTACTGTACCCCTAAACGCGTGCTCATGCACCCCCCTCAGCAACATGTCTCAGAGCCCCAGTCATTCACACATGCTCAGCAAACCCCAGGTGAAGGCGGGGAGGGCCCATCTTCCACAGATGAGACTCACCCCCAAACCACACCCAGAAGACAGCAGCCTAGCAGACTGCGTGCACAGAGACACCAGAGAGGGACCTGGGCAGCAGGGAATGGGGACGTGGAAGGCTAGAGAGCCAGGCCAGGTAGAGAAAACGAGGAGAGTGGTGGAGCACAGGGAGAAAAGCCTCGGTACTCTGTAGCTAAGCCACATGGTTAAAGCTGCAGCTTCTGTCTTTGTACTTTCAAAGATGTGGCTCCTAGAGACGTTCTGTGCTGTATGCAGCTCCCTCGGAGGTAGGAGTTTGTGCATGCGAATATCTGTGTATGTGTGGGTACGGGTGTCTGGGGTCAGTGTATGTTGTTGATACACAGGGCTTGGAACCCCAGTCCCATACTCATGAGAGTCAAGTGCTCATGAGGTGAGGTGGTAATTCCCTCCTTCCTACACACTAACAGCCTGGGAGGTAGGAGTGTTGAGCTATCTGCCCCTGCTTGGGGAGGCTGAATCTCCTGTGTGGATAGCATTCAAAGAGCATCTGCCCACGGGTGTGGAGCTGGAGTGCAGAAGGGGCGTGCTAACGTTGCTTGGAGCAAAAGGTCAGGAACTTCTGGGGGGCAGAAACAGCTAGGTGTTTCAGGGTGACATGGAGTCTGAAGAGGGACAAAACAAATGCTGGCTGACCCCTGCCACATGCCAGGCACCACGTACTATCTGGATTCAGCCAGCATTCCTGTGAGACTATTTTATGGATTGGAAGGCGAGGTTTGAGCATTGCCTGAGCTTTGGTGACTTCATAGAAGGTGGTCCCTTCGTTATCCAGAGCTTTATGGATGTTACCACTTGTTAAATTCATTCCTGTTTCTCATGCAGTGGGGTTGATGATGTGCTCTTAGTCACTCAGCTGGCCGGTGGCAGAGTCAGGACGGGCCCGACTGGAGCTCAGTACTCCTGATTAAAGGTTCTCCTTTCCTCACACTTGCTGGGATTCTTGAAGCTTCTGGCTGTGTCCTCAAAAAGCCTTTGTCAGAGCTCACCTGTGGTCTCCCAGCCAACCCTGTCTGGCTCTCCTGTGAGAGGAGTCAGTGGATGGAGACCAGCCATTGAGCTGGCATCTGCTTGTGGCCCGTGTACTCTCTGCTCCTGCCCTGAGCATTTCTGACCTCATTCTGACCCTGTATTCTGTCTAGCTGCAAGGAACCTGCTGTCTCTAGGCCTTGCACGGGCAGCATCTGGCTTTCTGGCTATAACCTACTTCTGCATGACTCTTGGCTCTCTTGACAACAGGGATTGGGGCTTAATGGCTGTGAGGAAATGGGGTCAGAGGAGTTATGTGGCTGGGGCCGCATGCTAGTAAGAGGCAGAACTGGCACTCAGGCCTGGGGCTCTGCTCAAGGTGTGAGGAGAACCACACCTGGCCCGAGTACAGTCCCAGGGATGAGAAATGGTTTAAGTTCAGAGAAGGAAAACAGATTTGTTTCATAAAGACTTAGTAGTTCTGTTACACTAATTGAGAGTCTGGTTTGGTTTTGACTTAAGGACTAAGTGAAGCTTACTCAGGAAGGAAAAGGTGGAAGGAGATGAGAAGATGCTTCCAGGGGCAGCAAGGGCCCTGCTCTTTCCTATTTCTCATGCAGTGGGGTTGATGACGTGCTCTTAGTCACTCAGCTGGCAGGTGACAGAGTCAGCAACCCAGTGACCCTGGAACCTATGGACACCATTTCACCAGCCCAGACTGGGCTCTGTCTCTCTGGGCTCCCTGGGAAATGCAATTTCATTTCTACTTTTGTGAAAATGGTGCGCATGGAAGGAGCAAGCCTGGAACAGGCTCCCTGTCATCTTTGTGTGGCAAGACATTTGCAGGATATGAATACTGGCCACTAAAATGCTTGGATATCAGCTGGAGTCATTGGTTTCACTCTGGTGAGAAGAGGCCTTTCTCTTAGATCTTTCCATGGGGTGGAGGCCAGGCTGCCTGGGGTCTTGGACCAGAGAGGCCAGGGTCCTCTCCTCTGTTCCCCTCTCCCACTCCCGAGGAAGCCAGGGCATCCAGCCTCTTCCTCTCATATTCCCAAGCAATTCCAAGACTTTTGCTTCCCTTTAGATTGGGGTGAGGACCGGAGTCTCATTTGGATCTGACATCCCGCTGTCTCACCAGTGGATGTTGCTAAAAGACCTCCCCCCTTTTGGATGTCTTTGGGAAATCTCAACCTTACAGTCTGAGCCCAGCCTGGGTGGGTAATCATGCCCCAGGGCTTCTCCCCACATCTGTTAGGCCAGTGGGCAGCCAGAGGGGCCCAATGTATTACCTCCGGAAGCTTTTCTCGCCTGGTGGCCGGGAGCTGGGGCGAGAGCCGGGGAGCAGCCCATCAGTCTCCTGGCTGTCCTTCTCTTCCTCCTGAAGAGACTCATCCCCCAGGAAGTCTCCATCATCCCAGGAGCCCACCACGCCATCTGTGGCCTGATACCGGACCTCCACATTCAGGCTGGTCTGGAGGGAGAGGGGTTGGAGAGCAGCTGTGTTTACGAATGCTTTTACCCCCAGCTCACTGGAGGAAGTCTAAGTGGGAATTCCTCCCTCAGTTGATTTTGCAGATAAGGAAACCAGGACTAGGAAGATTGATACACAGACTGTGCCCGCTCAGTGGGAACTGGTACCAGATCCTGAGGCACTTGGTTCTGCTCCTCCCTGGTGTCCAAGGTCAGGGCCTCCCTGGACAGCCGAGCCCGAGGCTGTAGTGGGTTCTCTGAGTCCTCTGTACACATAATTGAGAGTACTGTTCAATGTACCCAAAGGTTAGGTCATTTCCTTTCTTCAGAGCCAGGCTTGCATAGAGGCTTCGTAGGGCAGGTTTGGCATGGCTCATGGAACAAAATGAGCCGAGCGTGCTCTCCAGGAGAGGCCCTGGAAGCTGTACAGAGATGTGGAGCCACACTTCTCCCTACTCCTCAATGTCCACCTTCCCACCCTGGAGAGGAAGCGATCTTGGGCTTTTGCTCTGGAACAAGTAGAACACCAAACACGGGTCCAGTTTCAGCAGCTGACGGTCCTGACTAGGTTTCTGCTGTCTTTGGTCTCTTTTGAGCTTCAGTGTCCCCAGTGCACAGGGAAGACTCTTTGCAGTTCCTTTCTCAGCCCACATGGGTGAAGAAAGCCCTCCCAGGCTGTGATGTCCTCCACGTAGTTCTGGGGGTGATAGGCAGCTTGCCTCTAGTGCTTGGACCCCACAATGTGCAGGTCTGAATTTCCCAAAAGAAGGGAGAAGCACAACTTTCTGATCTCCCACTATGCTAGATGTTATCCTAAGCTGCTTTCATGCAAACCCACTTATCTCCTCCACACTGCACCCCACCCTGTCCTGCCCCTCAGCCCCTCTGTGACCACTGGTGTCTGTCACTTGGTCAGCATCCCTCCCTCTGTGTTGGCTGAGATTCCACGCCTTGACTTCCACATGCCCTTTTACCAACCCGCTGTCCATGCGAGGGAATGGCCTGGCCAAGGCTGAGCTTTCAGTGCACAGCTGCCCTCCTTGTTCTCCCAGGAAGCATCTTGAGATGCCAAGACACAGGGGCAATTTCTGTCTCATGCTGAGCACTCCTCTGAGCGGGTCCTGTCCACTGTGGCCCTGAGACTGCAGTTTCTGGCAGGCAACACACAGGACCCTGGGGAAAGGGGTACCACGGTACCGCCCCATTTTACACATGGCTAAACTGATGTCAGAAAGTAATAGCTAACAGTATTATTTATACATTTGCTGAGCACACACTGTGCACTTAACCGCTGTCAGCACCTCCTGGGAGGTCTCATTTAATCCTCAGACCAATCCTTCCAGATTTGCTCACTTTGCAGATGATACATAGCTTGCCTGAGCTGCAGAGTGGCCTAATTAAGATTTCACCTCAAGGCTTCCTCACCGCCAAGCTTACTGCACGTGCGCAGCCAGGAAGGCGCTGGAAGAGACAGAGGCGAGCAGGGCCTGCCTTTGTTTAGGACACGCATTAAGGGCTGTACTCTGTCACCAGGGCCCAGGCAGAAGCAGGGAGCGGTATGACAAGTGGAGTAGGAAATGAGGTCTCTGTCTTCCCAGAACATCTCATCTTGGGAGCCAAGTCAGGGGTGGAGAGAGGAGGCCATGCCAGAAGGGGCCAGCAGGGCTCTGGTTGGTCTTTTGATGATGATTAAAGCCTCCTTAGTGATTGCTGACTAATGGAAGGCCTCCATGGTAGAGAAGGAATGGCAATATCCTAGCCTCATCTCTTTCCCAGCACCGTGATCGTAGGAAGGGGCTGAGGTGTCCACTCTGGCACAGAAGACCCTGCCGTGCCACAAGGACCTCAGGCTGGGCCTTCACGCTATTTCCTCCTCCAGCCTCGCTTTGGTGACATCACCTAGAACACTCCCCAGGGACTCTGTGTGTGTGTGGGGGGGGGAGGGGAAGGCCAGCCCCCAGGTGATCCCATGACGGGAAAGTCCAGGGACTCTCCAGGCACACCCACCTTGATGGTAGCATTGTTGTCATCGATCAGCGTGTCAGTCACCTCCACGTGGCTCTCCTCCACCACCTTCTGCAGCACCATGCGAAAGGTCCCGATTAATCTGAGAGGGGCAGAGGGTAGGGTGGTTTTAGAAGAGGCCACAGCATAGAGCATTCTTGCCATTACAACAGCAAGACTGGCTGGGGAAGAGATGGATGGACTTGCACAGCCCCTAGGCTGGGGCCGGAGATGATAGCCCATGAACTGTCACAGGAGAGGAGGAGCTGACCAGGACAGCGTTCTGTGGCGGTGCATGACCTTCTGCAGTGTGCGTATGGTTGTGTATGGAGGCTATTTTCCCAGGAAAGCTCTGAGGGTCAGTAGCACCCTGGGATGATGTGTTCAGAGGGGAGACCCGGTCATGGGGAAAGGGACTCCAGCTGAGCCCCTGCAGAGCAGCCTCCTGATATCCTGAGGGGCAGCTCCTCCCCTAACCTCTCTGCCCACAACTGAGGCCTGCACTTTTACAAATACCACTTAGTCTTTCACTCCTCATCTGCAACTTATAAGCTCCTCAAAGGCCAAGACCCCTGTGTCAGTAGAACTCCCCTTCTCCAGCTGCACATGGGAGATGGCAGGACATGGTGGGGCCGGGAGCAGACTCCCAGAAAAATAGAGTTTGCAACCCAGCTAGGACACGTAGTAGCAAAGTACGTGCCCCTGAGTGGCAGTACCTAAGTGCTCTCTGGTTTTCTTCTAAGCTGAGCTAATGGCCCCTGCTCCACTGCGATGGCCTGCTCAGGTCCCTGCTGGGTCCCCAGCACACACTCCAGCTCACAAGCCGAGTCCACCACTCTACACAAGGTGTCTCTGGGCTGCGCTTCTCCCAGAGGAGCAGCCTCCAGTTGGCATTTCCTGCACACTAGCAACCTCTGTATCTGCTGGCTGAACTAAGCAGCACGGCAAGTGCCCAATAAACACTGTCTTGAGCTCTGTTTCTCCCTGTGTCCAGAGGCTGTTGCTCTGGGAGAAAGCAGGGCACCCAGGAAAATGAACTTACATCGTGCTTCCACTTGCGTGGATTAGAGCACTCACACCATTTCTGCAGAAGGAGCAGAGGCTGCAGGGCACCCACACTGAGTCTGAGCTGGAGAGGTCCTGGGGCTGTGCACGCTGCTGCTGGGCTTTACAGGGGAAGAGAGTGGGACCACAAGGGGCAGAGACATAGCTCTTTAACAGCCATAGTGAGAGCAGTGAGGTACCAGGTGAGAGCTGACTAAAACACCATGCTGAGGGCTGTGGGGAGAACAGGAGGTAGACCTTGTGCAGATAGGAAAGGAGTATTGGGAACGGAGGGAGAGGAGAAGGGAGGAGAAAAGATTCTCCAGGCTCTGGAGGATCAAGACACAATATGTAGGGCTAGAGAGACGGCTCAGTGGTCTAAGGACCTGCCTGGGAAGCACAGGGGCCTAGGTTTTATCTCCAGCACCTCGTGCCATGCTGGCCCCACTCCCGGAGCATGCTGAACCAGCCACTGAGACCAGGTGTGGTGGTACGTGTCTGTAATCCCAGCGCTGGGGATGCTGAGATAGGTGGATCACTACAAGTCTGACCTGTGTAGTGAGACCCTGTACCAAATACACAATTTTTTAAAAACAAGATGCAATATGTATAGGAACCCAGTGATGAATATATTCATTTTGTATTTCAAACATATACTAATTAAAAGATTTTTAAAATAAAAGATAATATAAGAAAAAAATCTAAAAGAAATCCTGCCATTTATGGGAAAAGGAAGTGGAGGAGCAGTCATATTAAACTTTCCCTGGGAACTCAGAGGCCTGGGTGCTGCCTCCCCATGTCCCCAGAGTAGCCTGCTCCCCGAAGCACCACTTGAAAGCCTAGCTAGGCTTCTGGGCTGCTCTCAGACCCACCTTGTGAAAGCCCTCTTGTCCTGTCCTGGGTTTTTTACTGGGAAAACGCCACAGGGAGGAGTGCTGTTCCCAGGCTCAATTTTGTGTTTATAAAAGAGCTGTGGGTGAGAGAGGTGGGAGGATGCACGGTCTGAGGAGAGACACAGGAGAGGGCTTGTCACACGAAGGACAACTTCTCTGCGCTCATGGATGTGCAAGCCAATGTTTACCACCTGACCTGCAATGTTTGCTCATTTCCATGGTGGGATTATTTCCTCCTCAGTCAAGTTCGAGCTTCTTAGGTGGAGGCCCTGAGCTCAGTGGTGTAGATGCTGCTGCTTGTGGGTGAGTCTGAGAATCTTGGTCCTTCTTTGACCCTTTGCCACCTGGCTGTTCAGGCCCCTGCCACTTCACTAGCACCTGCTGAGCACCGGAACTCAAGTTGCAGTCCCTATCCTTAGGTGCCCAAGAACGGTTCAGAAAGGTCCTCATAATCAGTACAGGTGCTGCAATGTAACAAGACACCCCTAGGGGGCAGGCGGGAGCTACTTCCCTGCAGGAGCTCTGGAAGTCTCTGGTCCCTTCTTGCCTTCCTAGCTTGTCTTGCATGAGAGTCTCAGATCTTAGACTCAGAGAAGGCCTGGGAGGCCCCATGTTCAGCACCATTACCGGAAACAGCCCCTTGGCCAAGTCTTCAGGCCTCTGCTAGGCACAGCATGGCGCGGGCCGTCACGCAACTACGTCCATGGGCCCCGCTGCTCGTCCAGTCTCACTGCTTTCCTGGCACAGTGAGAGGAAGTGGCTTCCCGGCAAATCTCCTGCTCCTCACTTCCTGGCCCAAGCCCTGCGCGCACGAGTGCTGCATGGCCATCCCCGAGGAGAGGCCGTGCAGACAGTAGAAAGAACAGGGCTCCGGAAACAGATGTGGATCTACCCAGCAGAGCCTAGGGGGACTCTACCTGGCCTCCCTTCCAGGCGATGGACAGCCCTGGCTTTATGAGGCTGTACAGATCTGGGAGTCGGGGGTTGGGGGACAGCTGGAATCTGCCTGTGCCGTCCGGGCCAACCGCCAGCTCTGCACAATATTGGGGAGCCAGGATTTCACAGCAGGAGAGATTTGCCAGTCTCGGTACCACTATCCAGTGAAGAAGGGGCAGTGCCCCCTTTGGGAAAAGAAGGTGCTGGGGAGATAGCTCAATAAGGAGAGAGAGAGAGAGAGAGAGAGAGAGAGAGAGAGAGAGAGAGAGAGAGAGACAATGATGAAGAGAGCTCAGAGAGGGAGAAGCCCTAACAGCAATCAAGAGACTGCCAGGATGTTAGGTGAAAGAAGTGGGAGCTAACCCTATGTCCAGTGGCAACTCCCCTGATGTGGCTCATCCAGGTGACCCACTGTAAAGAGGATACTCCTCACTTGAGGCCTCTGCAGAAGGACAGGGCAGCCTGGGCAGGGTTAGGAGTCTCAGGTAATTAGCCCTGGGAAGAAGGTCTGGGTTGCAGATGGGCCCGCAGACTGGCCACAATAGAGCAGCAACTGGGCACCAGGATCCTGTCAATAATTCATTCCATTCCCCCGGGAGCTGGTATCAAGTGCCCTGGGCTTGGCTAGGCCTCCACTGTGCTTCTGGCTCCTGAATTATTTAGGGCCCTGGCATCTCTAGGGCCAGGGCCAGGCTTTTGCCCTTTAAGGTCCAGGACAGGAAGAGAAAGATGTACCCGATGCCCCAAGCCCCACATCTCATCCTCATGTGAAACCCAAGGTTCCAGGTGGGCTGGAAGGAAGCCCTGGTTCCAGGTGGGGTGGAACAGACAGGGGCCTCCTGGTCCCTGACTGGGATGTTCCTTTCCTTCTCATCATGTCTGTGTCTCCCAGAAGCCCCGAGGACCCTTAGGTAGGGTCCAGGTAGGCCTTTCCTTTGGTTCAGGAAAATTGAACCCCAATTCCAAGATAGAGACTACTAAAG
>PVKN010033911.1:0-11939 GCA_004027915.1 Capromys pilorides
CTGAACCAAACAACTCATGTGGACAGGGCTAAGTAATTATTCATCTAAAAAAATTTTATTTTCTCCTTTTATTTCATTTCTCTAATATTCTTAACTATTAGTATGTGTGTATCTATCAGTGGGCACAATTTGGTGTTTACCATTTGACCAAAATTAGATTAAATGTTCTATAATAGACTGGTAGGAAATATATTAAAATGATAATTTTACTTATTTTCAGCTTGTGAGACAAGGTTGAGCTGTTTCTTTCTGCTTTTCAGGTAGACTCCAAATTTCTATAATTAGCATGTATTATTTTTCTATGTAAACAATAAGCCTTGATTTCTTCAGTATTATCATTGGAGTCAAGGTAGGGCAAGGTAGTAAAAAGCACCACCTGACTGTGCTTGAAGCTCAGGTTCAGGCCATGGGGACAGAGCTAGGCCACTGTTCCTGGACCACACAGGCAATGTCTTTCTGAAGACACCACAATGCACTGCGGACAGCTGAGTCTGCGTCATCACAGAGTTGCACCCCACCCAACCCGGGCCCAAGCTGGGGGTGAGTGTTCAGAGAAAAGGACAACACAGTTATCCTTGGGAGCCACAGACAGAGTCATTTCCCTTCCTAGAGACATGAGAGACCTTCCGGGGTGAAAGCTTCCCAGGATGAAAGACCCCTGTGCTGAGTGTTAAAGTATGAGTTGAGTTCTCTAGACAAAGGGTAACAGGGAACAGAAGTTTGAATTTAGGGGACCAACATGTGATTTAAAAGCAGAGATTCAACTACCACTGATGCTGGAAGAGGAGTACCAAGGGATGTTCCCAAGGATCCTGAAATCAGAGCTCAAAGCCAGACTTCAGGATGCTCAAAACCATTGCCTTGATGCAGTGGATATCACAATTCCTGACTTGAAGTTGTACTATAAGGCTACTATGATTTTTAAATAAAAGCATGACACTAACAAGAGAAAAGCAGACCTGAGGATCAGTGAAATAGACTAAAAGGTGCAGAAACAACTCCAGACATACTTCGCCACCTTGTCTTTGACAAAAGGCACCACATTCACAGGGAGAAAGACAGCCTCTGAGATAAATGGTGCTGGAGAAATTGGCTCTGCACATACCGAAGATTAAACTGAGACTGTATCTTTCACTATGCACTAAGCTACATTTGAAATGGATCAAAGATCAAATATTAAGACAGAAACATTTTATTATATTTTTTTAATGAGCAGAAGATATTTATTAAGGGAAAGAAAGCTCCTGTCCGAGAGGACAGGAGGGGGAGCCCCACATGGGTGTACCCCAAGAAATGTTTTATTTTAAAGAGAATAGAAAAATAATAGATAAGACATTAGAAATGATACACAATTTCAAAAAAAGAGAATGACAGGTACACAACAGTGGTTATTACATTTTGCATTGTTGTCTTCAATGTAATTGCTCAGATTACAGATATAAGCATGTAAAATTGATCAAAGTAAAAATTTTAAGCATTAACTATTATCTTCAAAAGACCAATAGAAATTAGTAATACAATTACCTTAGCTATCCTGTGTATACACATATGTGAATGTACCCTTCCTTTCTTCCTTTCTTTTCTTCTTTCCCTCAAACCAATTGTTCATTGCTTGTGAGCAGTTTCTTTCTCTTTTATTATATCCACGGTATCTTTCAGATTATTTACTCTTTTGGGTTCTTGCACTAGGGAGACAATATAATGTTTAGACATACGGATTTGATTTATTTCACTTCTGAGTGTAGCTTCCAGTTGCATCCATTTATCTAGAAAAGCCTCATGTTTATCTTTCTTTATAGCTGAGTAATAGCCCATTGTAAGACAGAACCATTAACTCTGCTGGGAGGTAGAATAGGCAAAGACAGTGAAGACAGTGATGTAGGCAAAGACTTTATGAGTAAAACCCTGATTGCACAGGAACCATCACAAAGAATCAACAACTGGGAACTCATTAAAAAACTTTTGCACAACAAGAGAAACCACCAACAGAATAAAGAGACAATCCACAATGTGGGGGAAAATGTTTGTCAAATGTTCCCAGACAAAGGATTACTATAGCAAACACATAAAGAACTCAAAAAAATCAAACTTCCTAAATTTAAAGACACAAGTGAAAAATAAACATCAGAGATAAATACACACTTCTCAAATGAAGAAATACAAACAGCAAATATATATATATATATATATATATATATATATATGCAAAAAATGTTCCATGCCACTGATCATTTAAGAGATGCAAATTAAGTAAAACAACATTGACCTCACCCACCAGAAAGAATGGCTGTTACCAATAAATGAACCGATAACTAATGCTGGCAGGGTGGTGAGGGAAAAGGAACCCTTCTCCACTGTTGGTGTAAAAGCAGACTGGTGCAAGCACTGCGGAGATAAGTGTGGAGATTCCTCAAAAACTAGGGTTAGGGGTCCTGCGTGATCCAGCAATTTCCCTTCCAGATAACTTTCCAGAGGAATTAAAAACATCAAACCACAGCAATGTATGTGCACCCATGTTTATAGCAGCACAATTTTTAATATTTAAATCTTAGAAACAACCCAAATGCCCATCAACCAAAGAATGGATAAAAGGGATGTGACATTTTTATACAATGGAGTATGACCCAGCTATAAAGAAGGACAAACTGGAAACTTTTATAGGTAAATGGGCAAAACTCAAGCCTATATTCACAAGTGAAATAAATCAAACTCACATGTGTAACTATCTTTTACTCTAGTGTGAGAAGCTGAAAAAGTAAATAAGACCCAAAATATACAATAGACATTGTAAAATGAGAAGAAATTATTCAAACAGAAAGAGAAACTGGAACAGGCGAAAGACGAAAAGAAGGAAGAAAAAAGCAAAATAATAAAAATTATTATAGTAAATATAATAGTTAAGATAGTTATACTACTAATTTTTCTTAGTTCATTGAAAAGAAACATTTGTGCTAATATTGTTTGGAAAATTAAATACCTGTATCAGGGATGGACACACCTCAGCAGCATAACCACCTGGCTGGCAAGCATAAGTTCCCTAGTTCAACTCCTGGTACCACAAAAAAAAAAAAGAAGATAAATACCTATATCTTGTTCTGTGAGTAACTAATTTAAAGGTAAGAATACACAATGTATTAACCATTGCTATCTTCCTATTATCTTATTTTAAAATTTTGTGGGCTTTTTTCTCTCTTTAAAATAAAAATTAGGGAGCTGGGGAGACAGCTCCATGGCACAAGTGCCTGCTTGGCAAGTGCAAGACCATGAGTTCAAACCCCAGTCCCATAAATAAATAAATAAATAAATAAATAAATAAATAAATAAATAAAATAAAAATTAGGGGAAAAAAACCATTGCCTTGGATATGTTCATGATTCCTTTCCAGCAGGATCTAGAGAAAAAGGTGGATGAAAATATCCACTACATGGGCCAACAAAGATGGGGAATGGAGGTGTGTGGTGGCTGAGGAACATACATTTAGCCCTTGGAATTCCCAGTGTCTCAGTTACACTTCTCTCATTGCTGAGACAAATATCTGACACTCAAAATTAGAGAAGGAAAGGTTTGTTTAGCTCACAGTTTGTGGAGGTTTCAGTCCTTACAAAGCTGGCTCCAAGGCAGTCTGACACACAGCAGAGCACAGCAGTTCTTTGAGACAGAATACTGCAAAACAGCAAGAGCAAAGGGAGCAGGGGTGGCATTCAGGCTATCTGCCCCACGCTAAGTGCAGTACTCACATCCATAATCCCAGTGGATCATGAATTCATCTCGAACTCTAGAAGTTCACCACATGACGGCATGAGGCTTTAGGAGGACAACTAGACACAATCATAACACCCAACATGGTGAAGCTTGTGCAAAAAACTGTAATATTGTGCATCAATAGGCAGGGTAGAATGCAGATCCCAGGGATGGGGCATGAAAAAAAGAAAAGGAGGTCAGGTCTGGAGGTGTGTGTGTTTTGGAATATGTGTGTGTGTGCACGCGCATGCGCACACATGCACATGCATGTGTGTGCCCATGTGTATGTACACGTGCATGTATGTGCATGTGTGGTGTTGGGAGTGAGTGGGTGCCACCATTGAGATCACAAAGGAAGACCCCTACAGGAAGGAGACATCCAAAGGACAGCAGAGCTCAGTGGGCTTGAGGAAAGAAAAAGTTGTGGAAACAGAAAGGGAAGAGAAGGGTTTGTTCCCAACCCTCTTACTGGCCAAGCAGAGATTTAGATCAACAGTCAGCTAATGCAGAACACACCATAAGCACAAATGTCTCTGCTGGAACACTTGGAAGGCTTCCCGTTACATTTTTTTCCCCTAGACTGCTATTTCTTTAAATGTGACTTGCCCCAGGGATGAGCTCGAAAAGTGATATTCTGTCAGATCTTGTGTGCCTACCTTTTTCTTTGTGTCCTAAGGATTCACACTCTGGAATAAGAGCCCTTCATGGGGTGGCAATCATGCCAGGTGTGGTGAGCAGTGAAGGCCTGGCTTAGTAGCAAGATGCTGTCTGATGCAAGCCCAGGTTATAGGTGACAGCTCAGTCAGCCTGACTGAGTGTAGTTATGCCCACAACTGTTCCTGTCTACCATTAGATAAAGCTGGCTAACATGCTCTAGAATAAACAAACTTCTATTGAGCAGCTGCCAAATGCCAGGCCTTTGGCACTCAGTTTCATATGTCTTATTCAGGCCTCAGATCAGTGAGGCCTGGCCTGGACTGAGAGGTCACGAGGCATGACTCTAGGGAAACTCCTGCTGAGAAGGAAAGTTCATAAAGTCACCAGTGTTGAACCTATATGTCTCCATTCCAGCTTTGCTCTTTGCTTTCTGACTGAAATACATATGATTAAAAATGTGCTTTGGGGGGAAAGATCTGATTTTATAATATGGTGTGTTATGGTTTCTGCCTAGCTGACCCTGCAAAGGCTCATGCAGTCATGGGACAGCTTCTAGTATTTGTGATTAATTCATGATCCAATATTGACATTATGGATGTGAGTGCTACACTCACTCTAGGGCAGAGAGTCTGCATTACAATGTAAGGAGAGGAGAGAGGCTTGCTAGCTGCGCTAGCTACAGCTCCTCCTTTTGCATTTTGCTGTTTTCCACAGCCACGAACTACTGCTCTCTGCCATATGTCATTCTGCCTTGGGGACAGCCACGTATAGACTGAAATCACCACTAACTGTGAGCTAAATAAACCATCCCTTCTTTAATTTTGGGTGTTGGGTATTTTGTCCCAGCAATGAGAGAGGAGTAACTGAGACATTTTGCTCAGTTAAAACCAGTGAGTTAGTGAATAAGAATATAAAGTGAATGGATATTCAGTGTAGTATTGCCTATAACTAGGGAGAACTGGAGACAGCTAAATGTCTAGTAGTAGATTATTAAATATACCACCACTTGTAGGCATGGCAATACATTTAATACAGCTATTAAATGGATTCTAAAGATTTATGCCAGTGGGCATAGGATTGCATCCTACTACTAAGGGGAACACATACATTCAAGTCCCCTTATCTTTTGAAGACATCAAATAACAATTAGATGATGGAAAACTTTAAAGAGAAAGAAGCATTGGCTTGTTATTTTAAGCACTTCAAGGAGTCCTGGTTTATGACATGTCTGCACACACAGGAGAACAAGAAGAAGAAACACAAGAGGGAGAAAAAGGATACATTAGAAAGAAAGGAGGCAGGTGGATCTATATGCAATGACCAATGAAAGTGTACAGGTTTGCTTAGCAAATGGTAGAATCACAGGTACAAAGTAATGTGATTTGCCCCATAAATTTACATATAGGGACTGTATTTAAATTGTAGCCCAAAGCTGAAAACAGTAAGTACTAATAATTAGTACTCGACTCTCGAGAAGAGCACCAAATACAACTTGTTGACTTTATGAAACTAGGCAAAGCCTGTCCTAGAATTCTCATCTCTGTGTGTCTGTCTGTTGTCTCTCTCTCTCTCTCTCTCTCTCTCTCTCTCTCTCTCTCTCTCTCTCTCTCTCTGTGTGTGTGTGTGTGTATGTGTGTCCTCTGTCTCTCTTCCACATATGAGCAAAAACATGCAGTATGTTTTTCTGAATCTGGCCTATTTCACCTAACTGCCAGTTCTGTCCATTTTCCTGCAAATGACATGACTTTGTGCTCTTCCCGGCTGGATAATGACAACCACCTAGGTTGCTTCCGTGCCTTGGCTGCCATGAACTGGGCCGTAATGAACACAGGTGTGCAGGTGTCTCAATCACTTGCCGACTCTAATTCTGGGGTTACGGTGGGGAGTGATAGAGCTGGGTCAAATGCTATGTCTATTTCTAGGGGTTTTCTGAGGAGTTTCCATAGCAGCTGTGCTAATTTACATTCTCATCAGCAGTGCAGGAGGACTCCTTCCCCCCACCCCACCCTTCCCAGCACTTATTGTTTATGTTATTGTTGACGACAGCCAATTGTTCAAGGAAAGCTTAGGTAACACAGATAACTACAATCCTGGGAGCTTCCTCCCAACACAAGTCACAAAGCCCCACAAAGCCTGGAGACACCTACCCAGTGTTGTCTGCACTAACTCTGCATTGTGGCTCTTTAATCACACAACACCTGAATGGCAACAACTGCTGCACACCTCCTGCACAACTAGCTAGGTGCTCTGGGCTCATAGCAGCCTTTCCTGCCAGGGGGAGGAAAGGAAGGCCACCTGCTGAGCAAGCTGCTCCCCCTACCACTGGTACCTTATCAAGATCCCTGTGAGCCCAGTGGCACTGTGGGAAGTGACTGTAGGCAGCTGCCAGCTGGAGGGAGGCGACACCACCAGCAAGTGGCTGAAGACAGCATGGAGTGGAGCTGAGGTCACAGGAGGTCAGCCAGTAGGAAACAGCGGCAGGAGGACCCCCTGTAACAGACCTCCCAGTCACCAGAGCCACCGCAGGAGAGAGTGCATGCCTGTTAGCCACCTGAGCCAAGGGAAGAGTACAAAGAGCAGCAACTCAATAAAAAGAACTTGATCTGTCTTCCTCTGCCCCTTGTTCAGGGGAGTGGGGAGGAGATGGAAGACCTCTAAGTGATGCTTTCTACTAAAGGTTTCTGAGCTCACAGGTCAGGCTTAAGATTCGGGGATGAGAGGAGCTTTGAACTGGATGTGAGATTTAAGTTTCAAATTGAACTGTACTGAACTATTTTTTTTCAGAGCCTGGAAGTGACCGGGAAGCTATTGTGTCTGCTCAAGCCAGTCTTCAGGGGCAAGTGGGAGAAATTCTATATAGAAAGATGAATCGCAATCACAGAAGAGAAAAATGAAACGGTTTCTTATTCAAGTTCAACCCATCCAATAAACCAATATATATATATATATATATATATATATATATATATATATGTGTGTGTGTGTGTGTGTGTGTGTGTGTGTGCCTTTTTTCTATATCTACAACAGAGTTCTACAGAGACACAAAAGGAAATAAGAGTGGTTATCTCCACAGCTAGAAAGTATAAAGGGAGAAATATTTTTACTCTTCAGTTTTATTGTCATATTGTCAGAGAGTTTCACAGCAAGCTTGTATTACTCTCACAACTTAAAGAATTAAAAAAAAGAAAAAGCCAGTGCTAACCACATGCCAAACTGGAGTCCTGTAGTTTCCCTCAGCTAATGAGTTTTAAAAGGATTTACTTAGTAACATGCTAGGAAACCACAGGTTACAAGGTGAAACATGCCCTGATTTATAGTGTTTGTGTATTTTCAGAGTATAAACATTCTCACTATGTTTGACTTCAAGCTACCAACAGTTTAACAACTAGCTCCCAAAATTCCTAGACACTTAACAGTTTAACAAGTTGGCTTGGCAAATCCCTGGCTATCTAAGTGTCGGCTAAATCTAGCCCTAGCTCAGCAGAAAAGCGCTGTGCGGGGTGCAGCGGCTGGTGTCCTTGTTCCCACTGCTTGTCTCCAGGCCCTGTTAACTCCCGGCCAACTGACAGAAGCCAGCCTCTGCCCAGAGTGATGAAGGACCACCGTTTCAGGAGCAGAATGTCAGGACATTCAGGCAAGCCAGGCCCCTGAGCCCAAGATGTTCATCTGAGCCAAAGGGAAGGGTCTGGGAGGATTGGGAAGACAGACACAGGCAGCCGAGTACATCAGAAGAAACAGATATCAGTGACCTTCGGCAGCTGGAGAACCTTCCCAGAGAAAGGACAAGGACAATGAGGGAGAGTCACAAGGTGGAATATTCCACATCAGCCTGCCTCAGTCTGGTGACAGTAGCACCATTATTTAGCAGCCGCTGCGCACTGGATGGACGTCCCTACTGGGGTGTGCATATGCGCTAAAACATTCCTCACAGAGCCTCTCATTGTCTCCTCTCCACAAGCCTAGAAGGTAGCACTTTCATTATTTCTACCATTTAGCAGAAATGGAGACTTACGTGCAAGAAGAAGATTATCAAGCTAGCTACTGGCAAAACCAAGAGCCAGCCTGATGCTTCCTTGTAAAAGAAAATTAGATTTCATCACAATTTTACTAAACCACCTCCCCACCCCCGAGCAAGGCGAATCCCTAAGTCTAAACCAAGATCCTCCATTGCATGTAGCACTGACCTGAATGTCCAGACACCACATTGTTGCCACTAGGACAAAGAACATTTGGTCTGGCTACCCTGCAGCACAGGGGAGAGGAAAGCAGAGACATTTTCTAACTTAACTATGTGAGTTTCAGACATATCCCTTTATCTCTGCTAGTCTCCATTGCTCACAAAAACAGGGAATTAAGTTCAATAATCTCTAAGAATGACAGACCCATATACTGTACAGATAGGACCATTTTCTCTATCAGTACAAATATCTAGAAAGCCCAGGGAATGAAAATCTTTTCTGTGTGACCCTCATTCCACAAATGTGTATTACTGTGTGCCAGGCATCATTCTGAAAGGTACTCAAAATACAAAGTTGGTTGTTTTGTTTGTTTGTTTGATTGTTTATTTCAAAAAAATAAAAATAAAAATGTTGAGATCTTCAGCAACCAGGAAATGGGAAGGAAATGGTGGAGAAAAATAGCAACCTCACACGTCTTTTGAATGACTGCCACATATCAGACACCACACAACTTCTAGGAAAAGCACTTAAGAGGTCAGAATATTACGAGAAAGCTATGGCTGCTAGAGCCAGACTGGCCTGGGTAGAATCTCAGCTCTGCCACTGTGAAAGCCTGGTTATCTCTGTGTGATTCCTTGTCAGAGACAATGCCAAACTCCCTTCCCAGGATGCAAAGGAGGATGCCTGTGTAGAGAGCCTGGTGCCAGCAGCCCCTCCATAAATGGCAGCTGTGTTTTTTGACAAAGAGAATGGCCTACTTTACTGAGATCTCACAGGAACAGTTGTTCAGGAATAGGAGGACATGTGTGGTCACTGTAGTAGAATCAGGAAGAGCTGAACTCCTAGAAGAAGGCACAGAGGTGTCACTTGCTGGACACAATGACAACCACATATTGTCCAGATCTGAGCACCTGGAAGTCCCACATCTCCTAGCAGAAAGAAGAAAGAAGAGGGCATCACTGTCGGGCTCCCCAGAGGTCCACAAAGATAAATGTGCATGAAGATGAGCCCCTGAACTCCAGCCAGATGAAGATACATTTTTAAGCTTTAAAGATACAATGCTGGGCAAGACACACTGCTGTCTTCCAGACCTGCATACACCTTGGCTCGGCACTCGAGTCCACAGGGCCCTGCGCTGCATGGGATCTCCATACTATCCCCACCTCAGCCTAATCTCAGAGGAGAAGGCATATATTTTTTCAGGGCCCTTTTCTCTTCCTTTATCAAAAGCTCTCATTGGTTCCTCCTCCCTGTCCCCAGTAAAGCAACATTAGAGGCCATATGCTAATGTAGATTCTCCCTTGCTGCCCTTACTTATAGAGATTAGAAAATTTTTTCAAACAGCTAGAAGTAGCCAGTTCCCTGAATTCTGGTCAGTGGTATCAAAGGGAATATCTGTTGCAGTTTTCTAGCAAATGTGTTGCTTTTCTGATATAAGAAACAAAAGCAGGCTAGGGAGATAGTTTGGCGGTCTAAGCAAAGTGTCTGCCTGGCAAGCACAATGACCCAGGTTCGATCCCTGGTGCCACATGCCATGCTGGCCCCTGAATCCCATGGACACCATGTAGGCCACAGAAACTGGGTTTGGTGACATATGCCTGTAATCTCAGCTCTAGGGAGGCTGAGACAGGAGGATCACCATGAGTGTGAGCTGCCTAGTGATATATAGTACCAAATCAATCATTTAAAAAAAGCATTAGTGGAGCCAGGGAGATAGCTCTGTGGCACTAGTGCATGACTGGCAAGTGCAAGGTCGTGAGTTTGAACCCCTGTTCCGCAAAAAAAAAAAAGAAAAGAAAAAATCAGTGCCACCCCATTCCTTCTCCCTGCCTTGAACAGTCGTATGATACGCAGAGTTTCAGAGTTGCAGGAGCTATCTTGTGATCTCAGGGGAAAACCCTCAGGATGAGAGGCCAGATGCTTAAGTTGATGGTGTGCTTGATGATACTGTACAGAAGCTGCAATAGCACGGAGACAGTCTGTCTCTTGACTGCTTCTCCTCAAACAAGAAATGCTCTTGTGTCAGAAGCCAACATGAGCTGCATATTCTATTTTGAAAACAAAATCTTTTCCAAGAGGTAAAACTGGACATGCTAAGATTGGAACATGGCACATTAGAAAAGAAGAAGCTCAGTGACAAATTGACCAACTTGTCCTTGGGGACCAAGGGCTTCCCCTGCCCTTTGGACCCTCCTGCCTCCCAATTGCTGCCCAGTACCAAGAGTCTAGGTAACCCCAGAGGGCAGGCGCCAGCCGCTGGCTGGCTGTGGCTGCTGTGCTGCGTGCCCTGAGTCAGATAAGCCAAACTCTGAATGACCTCATATAGAGATTAGTGAGCCAGGGCTGACGTGGAGGGGAGATGAGCCCCCGGCAAGCCTGACCTAATGGTTCCACACTCTCTGATGAAGGAGTGAGTACATCTGATGCCCTTGAAGTGCATTCTGGGCTCATCAGCCACATTCCCAATAGTTTGCAGAGTGATAAACCTTTCCGAGCCTCCGTTTACCCAAATAAGATGAGACGGTTTACTGCACAGATCGCTATGAATGAATATGTAAAAGAAACCGGCCCATAAGTTCATCCTCCTGCCCTGGAATAAAAGGGAAGCGCTGCATTCCTTACGAGCTCTTCAGTAGCCTTCCAGAAGCCGGGCCTCCCTCAAGGCCCCCGGGAAGCAGCCAAGGGGCACGCCGCCCTCCACCTCCGACCAGCCCAAGCCAGGCCTCGAGGATTTCGCTGGCGCATCACCCTCGGCAGTCAGTCTTGTACTTTTGGAATCAGTCTGTTTATTTGCTTTTGGTAGGGACCTAGCCCATTACTGACCTGGCTGCAGAGGACGGCAAACAGAAACGGAATTTAACAAGGGAGGTAGAACTTCAAGAAAATCCTGCCGTGGTAGGGGGAGCTGCGGCTCTCACCCAGCAGATGGCAGCACTGCACCATACCAGTGTGTGCAGTGGGAAGGTAAGGGATGCAAAACGCCTGTGAAGGAAATGGGGGTGCGGTCGGGTGGGGTGACGATGTTCCAAGATCCAAACTGTAGCACCATGTAAATTTAATTCCTTCCTTAAAGATCTCACTCCAAAGACACTCAACCCTCGACCTCTGAGGATTCCATCCGAATTCAACCAACCATGAGTGGAAAATGTTATGTCCTTGATGTAGGCTACAGCCTAGAACAGATGCATCTGTCTTGAACATGCGACGGCTTTTTTTTCCTGGTTACTCTTCCATAAATTAAACAACATGACAACTATTTACATAGCATTTATATTGTATTAGGTATTATAAATAATCTAGAGATGATTTAAAAGTATGGGAAGGTGGTATGCAGGTTATATGCAAATGCTGTGCGACTTTATA
>PVKN010033912.1:0-11956 GCA_004027915.1 Capromys pilorides
TGTGTGTGTGTGTGTGTGTGTGTGTGTGTGTGTGTGTGTGCACCACCACGCCCAGACTTGGTCTTGGCTCAGCATGCCTGGGGTGGGGCCGGTGTGGCATGGGGGAACAGGGATTGAACCCTGGTCCCTGTGCTTGCCAAACAGGCATTTAGTCTGCTGAGCTATCTTGCTGGCTCTTTGTGATATTTTTCTGGCTTTAGTGGACATCATAAATTGGTTAAGAGTGAGATTTCACTAGTAATGACATGCACCCTATTTGAGCCATTTTAAGAAAACTGGAAGCTGGAGTGGTGGCGCACTCCTGTGATCCTAGCACTCAGAGACTGAGGGAGAGGACCGCAGACTTGAGCTCAGCCTGGGCTCCTAGTGACCCTGTCTCAAAATAAAATAGAAAAAGGCCTAGGAATGCAAGTCAGCATAAAGGCACTGTGGTGATCCCCACCACTTGGGGGTGAGAAGACTAGAGAAGAAAAAAAATAGTGATAAAAAGAGAGGTAAAGCAAGTAAAAAGATACTAGAGAATACAAAATAAACAGTTAAGCAGGGAGGCTCAGGCTGAGTTTTATTCTTGCTACCATGGGTGATGAAATTTGTGAACCATTTCACGGGAAAAAGCCTTGTAATCTATTATGATTGCAATAATTTTGTTTGTTTCTTCCAAAAAATTTTTGGTACTGGAGACTGAACACAAAGCCTTTGCCCTGAGGTAAACCCGTACTTCTTTATTATTATTTTATTTTGAGGCAGGGTCTTGCTAAGGCTGGGCTCAAATTGCAATCCTCCTGCCTCAACTTTCTTAGAGTGCTGAGATTACAGTTGTATGCCACCATGCCCGGCTTAATTATATTTTCTTATTCTCTTACAAAATAGAATAAGATAATAATTGTGAGCATTGCACAAAGATACACTGGTAAAGAATTACCATAAAGACTGCACTTAAACATCTAGAGAATTTGAAATGCTTCATAAAAATGTCAAGGATTTCTCTGCACAGATCAAGAAGAAATGTTACAGACTTGCCTAATCTGAACTCGGTTATGGATAAATATGAGGTTTAGATACGTTAACAAAACAATACAAAGAATTTTTACAAGGAGATGACTGATAACCTAAAAATGTGAACTCAACACTTTAAAGAATCTGATTTCTATAACATTGCTATTGGATCAAATGCATCGAGCAGTGTTACTAACGATGCATGCTCCCATTAACTTATTTTTTAATGATTATCATGTTGTAATTTTTTAAATGTATAATTATTTTTAAGTTATTTAAGACACTTTGTTTATTGGATGTTTCTGGTGTTTAAAAGCCCAAATTGAAGATCTTCTAAGACCTATAGGAAGACTAACACAAAAAAAAAAACAAAATACAGCTTTTTCAAAGTTCACATTTAAAGGCTTTACATAGTGATTGGAAGAGATCTCTGCAAAGCCATTCTGAAAAAGCTTGAATCCTGGGTGAGCAGAAATTGCTTCTTGGGTGGAAGGGACTCTTAGATGGGGAAGTATAGGAAAAAGGGGAGTCTGTGGAGAGTGTTGGAGCCATCTGTCCCTGAGCTCCCTCAGGGATATTGCGTTCTCACTAGCTTGGATCAAGGAGTGCCAGCCAGTGCATGTCAGCGCTTTCAGGCATCCCTACTGGGAGATTGATTTGCGGCTCTAGGACAGCCTTGACCCTGTTAAATGTTGAAGCCTTGACGTGTTTAATGATGAATTATTCTCTCATTTCCAGTTGCAACTCTATGCTCACCAAGCAATAGTCTGATTAGGACAGTGAATTTCTACTTTAAGAGGAAGAATGGATGAGACACATAAGTGTGACCTGTTTTTTTTTTTTTAAACTTTATTTATTTATATTATGGCTGGCTCAGCCTGCCCAGGAGGTGGAGCTGGCGTAGCATATGGTGCCGGGGATTGAGCCATGGTCCCTGCAGTTGCCTAAACTTGCCTAAGCAGGTGCTTTAGACCACTGAGCTGTCTCACCGGCCCCGGTGTGACCTGTTAAAGAACAAAAAGAAACTTGTTTTTGTCGTACATCTGAATTTTCAGATAAGATGGTCACACATAGGACATTAATCTCCTGAGCTCAGTGAGCATCGGTCCATGCTTTTTGTGCCTGAAAGGCTAAGGCCTGGACAGTGGGCATCAGGTAATAAGTGCAGCTCTGTAAGGACCCTTGGCAGTAAGCTGCTTCCCTGCTTGAAATATCGAGCTCTTGTCAAAGCATCTGATCCACACCCCAGGTCTGCCTTCTCCCTGTTTTCAGATGAATTGCCATTATTTTATCAACACCTCAAATGTTTAACTTGTCATCTGAACACAGGGCCTTTGCATGAAGTTCCTGGTTCCTCAGTCCTATTTATTTTTTTAGTGGTGCCAGGTATGAACTCAGGACCCTGTGCGTGCTAGGCAGGTGCTTATTCTACTGAGCTATCTCCCTGGCCCTATTTATTTTATTTTTGAGGCATGATCTCACTAAGTGTTTAAGCTGCCTGTACTAGGCTAAGATTTATGATCTCCTGTCTCAGCTTCTCTCAGTGATAGGATTATAGACATGTACCACTATACCCACTAAATACATTAAAAAAATCTTTTTGTTTCAAAATATTATAGAGTCATAGGAAATGGTCAGTGTAATAAAGAGAAGTCCCAAATACCCTGTTCCCAGTGTTCTCCAGAGGTAATATATACCTGTAGCATGATTTTACATACAAGCTATTGATGTTGGTACAAGTTATAGTCCTTTTTCAGAGTTTGTCTTTTCTTATAGTGCCTGAGATTGAACTCAGGCCCTCATGCATGCTTCGCAAGTGTCATACCACTGAACTCCATCCTCAACTCCCAGATTTCACCATTTTTACACACTTTTTTTTTTTAGTACAGGCTCTGCAGGGTCTCACTGCATAGACTGAACTCGTAGTGATCCTCCTGTTTTTAGCCTCCCAAGTGCTGGGATTACCAGCACGCACCACCACACCCAGTCTCAATCAACGTCTCAGCACAGCCCCCGGGCAAGGTCAGCACTGCACACAGGAGATCGAACCCCAACCTCTGCGCTTTACACATTTTTGTGTGTTTATATATGCACATAGTTCCAGTAGTTTTGTCAAATGTGTAGAAGATTTGCTGTTCTAGTACCATAAATATCCCTCATGCTACCTTGCTATAGTCATTCTTACTTCTTGTTATGGTTTGTGTCTAGTTGTCTCGCCAAAGCCTCATGCAGTCATGGGGTGGCTTCTGGAGTTTATGAATGATTATTGTGGGTATGGGCAGATAATTTGCATCACAATGTAAAGAGGGGAGAGACGCTAGTTAGTCACCTGAGCTGCTGCCCTCCTTTTTCTCTGTTCTTTGCTGCTGCCCTGAATGGCTGCTCTCTGCCCTGTGCCGCTCAGCCTTGGAGCCAATGTGAGTGTGGACTGAAACCTCCAGTAACCGAGAGCTAAATAAACCTTTCCTTCCTTAATTTTGGGTGTTGAGTATTTTGTCCCAGCAATGAAAAAAGAGTAACTGAGACACTTCCATTTTCTTTAATCTCTAGTACCATTAATCTGTCTTTCATCCCTGTAATTTTATCATTTTGAGGTTATATAAATCAGATAGCTTCTCAATTTTTGAAATAGGCCTTTTTTTGTTTTTATTCAGCATAATTCTCTGCCATCCATCCAAATATAGCATGTGTCAATAGCTTATTTCTTCCTATCCCTTAGTATTCCTTGACATGGATTCATTATAGTTTGTTTACTTTTTCACCCATTGAAGAACATTTGGGTTGTTTCCAATTTTAAGTGATTATAAGTAAAGCTATGATGAGTGTTCTTGTACATGTTTTCATGTGGACCTAAATTTCCATTCTGTATGTAACGAAGTAGGATAAAATTACTAGATTATAGCTTAAGTGCAGGTTTAGTTTTTATTCTATTTGCCAGAGTACCTTGCAGAGTATATATACCGTTCTACATTACTACCTGCAATATCTAAGAATAAGTTTTTCACAAAAGCATTTGGTAGTGTTGCTATTTTAGCCGTTCTAATAGGTTAATGATATCTCATGGTGGTTTTAATTTGCATTTTCCCCAATGGCTAATGATGCTGAGCATATTTCCATTTGCTTATCTGCCATCTGTATATCTTTGCAGAAAGGGTATTTTAAAAATGTCTTTTGGTTATTATTAGTTGGATTGCTTGTTTCCTTACAGATGATTTTTGACAGTTATGATCTTTTGTCAGATGTTTGGTTTATAATATTTTCTGTAATAATTTGATTTGCAGATATTTTCCTCCCACTCTGCATCTTGTCTTTTTACTTTTTGAACAGGATCCTTTTCAGAGCAAAAAAGTTGTTTTTTTTTTTTTTTTGTCTTTTTGACACGGTTTTGCTATGCAGTTCAGGCTGGCCTTGAGCTCACTTTTGTAGCCCAGGCTCGTCTCGAACTCATACCAATCCTCCTGCCTCAGCCTCCCAAATGCTGGGATTACAGGTGTGCACCACCAGGCTCAGCCCACACTGTTTTCTTTACATAGTCTTTTTTTTCCCACAACTGGAGATTGAACTCAGGTCCTTGTGTTTATTCTGCTGAGTTATCTTCCTAGTCCCTACATAGTCTTAATATATAACATCCATTTTGTCATAAAATCTGAATAATAGATTGCTTTTGTTTTGTTTTGTTTGAGACTAGGATTTGCCATATTGCCCAGACTAGACTCAAATTCCTGGGGGTAAGCAACTTTCCTGCCTCAGCTTCCTGAGTGCTGGGCAATAGGCATGAGCCACCACAACTGATTTGAATGATGTTATTTGCTTTTCAGCCCTGAAAATCAAGCCCAGAGTCTCATGTATACTAGGCAAGTACTCTACCACCGAGCAACCTTCACTCAGATACTTTTTTTTTTTTTTTTTAATGTATTTAGGACAGGGTCTATAGGATCTACAGGGTCTCACTACATAGATTAGACTCCTCGTGATTCTCCTATTTTCAGGCTCCCAAGCACTGGGATTACAGGTGCATGCCACCACGCCCAATCTCACTCACTGTCTCAGCGTACCCCTGGGGCATGACCAACATGGCACCCCAGGGACTAAACCCGGCTGCTGCACTCTGCCTAAACAGGTGCTTTAGTCTGCTCAGCTATCTGGCTGGCCCTTTCAGGTACTTTTTTAGAAAAACAAACCATCTTAAATATATCCCATGTTATTTGGGATGTTATATACTTCATTTGCATAACTCATTTAATCCTCACAAAATCTGATGAAATGCTTGTATTTAGATTCATTTTATTTTATTTATTTATTTATTTGTTTTTTTGAGACAGGGTCTCACTATGCAGTTCAGGCCGGTCTTGAGCTCACTTTTGTAGCCCAGCCTCCTGAGTGCTGGGATTACAGGCGTGCGCCACCACTCCCAGCCTTAGATTCATTTTATAAATGATAAACCTGAGTTCAGGGTAGAAATAACTTTCTTGAGAGAGGGCTTTGGAACCCCCAGCCCACCAGCCTTTCCACTATGCTTTTTTGCCTCTCTCAAGTGAGCAGATGTTTTCTGTCATGAACTGGTTTTACTGGACTCTACACTGGTATCTGAGGGACATGATAAGAAACAGCTCGGTGAAGCTTAGTGTCGCATTTACCGTAAACAAGCTGCTCAGGATGTGGTTCACTGTGTCTCACACTGTCCTCTCCAGGTGGACAGATGGGAAATGGCCTTTTAGAGCTCAGTACTGGAAAGAGATGCACTTTGCTTGAGTAAGTGGTTTGTTTTTATCTGTTGGACACTGAAACAGTAGGAACAATTGCGTTGCCCGCTTTGCACTGGCTGCAGAAAGCTCAGAGCTGCATTTCCGCCTACCTGGAGCAGTCGCAGATGTTGGGCCTTGTGCTGCCTCTGACTTTAGTTTATTTTTTTCTACCCTAGGTTTTCCTCTGTCTTATTTTCTTTTAAGCCACTTTTTAAAAATTAAGCTTATTGGTACATTTCAGGTACATGTAATGGTCACATCCATCATAGGGAATGTGTACCTGCACATGATATGTCTTGATTCTTTTCTCCCCCATCCCCTTAGCCTCCCTTCCACCCTTCTCCCTCTCCCCATTTATAAAAACTTTGCTTCTATGTTGTGTTTTCTCATTTCTTTCTTTTCCCTTCCTTCCTTTCTCCCTGTCCCCTCCCTCTTTCCCCTTCCCATTTGAACTTTTTCTTCCTATTTCACAGTGCCTGTTATACATATTGGTCCTTATTTACACTTCCAGTTTCTCACAACAGAGAAACAATACAATCTTTATATAATTTGCATCTGATTTGTTGCACTTAAGAGTATGGTCTCCAGGGCCAATGAGATGGCTCAGAGGTCTAAAGCGCCTGCCTAGGAAAGTTTAGGCAAGTGCAGGGAATGCAACTCGATCCCTGGCACCACATGCTGCACCAGCCTCACCCCGAGGGCAGGCTGAGCTAGCCATAACACAAATAAATAAATGAAGTTTAAATTAAATTAAAAAAGAAAAAAAAAGTATTGTCTCCAGGTGCATCCATTTACCTAGAAATGCCTTAAGTTTATTCTTTTTAATGTATGAGTGGTACTCCATTGTATAAAAAACCCACATCTTCATATCCATTCATCATAATCTACTTTTGGGGGACCTTAATGTTTCTAAAACTCATAATTTGCAAGCACACAGCTAAAAAGTCAATTACAGGGTTTTAAACAACGAAACAAAGCAGCAGTCCCTTTGCCTGCCCCATTTCATCTCTGATTTCTGCTCCACACTGTCAACTGTTGTCGGCTCTTTAGTCATTTCTCCTGATGCTTACATTTTTTTTCCCCTCTTGATTTTTCAGTTTTAGACATGTATTGTATGTTTTGATTTCCTAATATGGTGGTTAGAATTTAGCTTTCTCGTACCATCCTTTAGAACACATGCAGTTCACTTAGTTCATGAGATAAGTGAACAACATCCTGGTTTTGGTTAAATCTATTCTTAGTGCTTACATGCTTGACCCAGTGGAAATAATGTTCACAGGTGAGCTACTTGCTGTTCACTTCATATCTGATAAAATTATTTTGTTTTTCCTTAGATTAATAATTAGTTTTTTTCCCTAAACTTCAATTTCCATGCAGTAAGCACTCATTTCCTCCCAAGCCTTCTGGCAGCCTAATAAAAAATCACTTATAATATCACAATATCAATTTTGTTTTCTCATAAACATCTCTCTTGGACGTCAACACAGAGTGCTTCAGTGGCCAGCTCTGGTTTGGACTGGCTGCACTCCAGGCAAGCTACCCAGCTGTATAAGGCTTCTTTTTTTTTTTTTCATTATTTTAGAGATTCTTTGTAGATGCCTCGTCTGTTGGAGCTCCTGTTCTCCAAGATCTCCTGTTTTCCTCTTAGTGTGCTCTCTGGGTTTGGTGTTGCTCATTCTTCAAAAGCTTCCTCAGGAAAAGCTCATGGAAGTGAGATTTGGAATCCTAGCACCCTTAAAAATGTCTGTGAATGTCTCTAGCATCACTCTTGTGTAATATTGTCAACATAGAGTTCCAGTTTGGAAATAATTTCTCCTCTGAAATCTAAGAGCATTACCTTCTAAACACATTGCTTCATTTTATTCTAGCACTCTACAGTACTGTAAAGAAGTATGACATTAATACCTGCTATGAGATGGGAGAAGACTGTTTTCCTCTTTTTCCTGGAAAGTTCTGGGGAATCTACTGTTTTGGAAGTTTCATGAAGAAGCAAACACCTTATAACAGCATCCTTTAAAAAATGCACTGAGCTATGGTGATAGCTCAGTGGTCTAAGTGCCTGCCTGGCAAGTGCGAGGACCCGGGTTCGATCACTGTGTTCCACATGTCAAGCCAGTCCCGTCCTGGGCATGGGAGCCCACCAACAAGACCAGATGTGGTGGCTTATGCCTGTAATTCTAGCACTGGGGAGGCTGAGACAGGAGGATCACTACGAGTCTGAGCTGTGTAGTGAGACGCTGTATCAAATACATAAAAAAAAAGTAAAATTTAAATGTGCACTGTATGAACCTCAACACAATGGATCCTTTCAATCTAAAAATTCACTTCCACTTGAGAAATTATGTATATTCTTTTTTTTTTTTTAACTTTATTTATGTTATGGCTGGCTCAGTCTGCCCTGGGGGTGGGGCTGGCATGGCATGTGGTGCCAGGGATTGAACTGCAGTTCCTGTGGTTGTCTAAGCTTGCCTAAGCAGGCGCTCTGGACTGCTGAGTTATCTTGCTGGCCTGTATATTCTTATTTTTATAATTATTTTTCCTCTGTTTTCTATGCTCACTTTTTCTAGAACTCCTTATTCAGTTATTGAATCTCTGATCTAGTTTTCTGATCTTCCCCTCCCCTGGTAATTTTCTCATTTCTATCTTCTAGCTCTTCTATTGAATTTTAAAATTCCTGTGATGATACTTTGCTTTCTAAAAGCTCTTTGCTGGGGCTTGTAGGGTTCCCTCACTCCCAGTTTTGTTTTGCTACTTGGGATGGTGCTCTGTTCATGTTTTCTGGGTGCAGTACCTCCTCTTCTCTGAGAATGCTGATTAGATTTTTGAGGTTTTCCTCTATCTCCTACATTGCCATCTATTGTTCCATTTCACAATAGTGACTTTGTAACTGATTATTCATATTTAAGAGTGAGATCCTTAAGTGCTGTGAATGGGCAGAACTTATGGACTGCTGACTTCACAGTAGTGTCACCATCCTTTTATGGGGGTATGGATTTCAATGACATTATTTGAAGATCTGGTCTCAGTTTCCTGATGGGAGAAAGCCTTTTGCATAAGAGTTTGTACATCTACTTTCCAGCCTCCAGAAGGTTGCACTCTTGTCAGAAGAAAGGGATTGGAAGGATGGGGAAGCACAGCATTCAAAATGTACACTTCTGTTTAATCCTTCTGTTTGCAGTTGTGCTTAGGAGAGCAACCTCAGAGTATTTGAACTATCCTTTTCTGATAAGAAATGTTCAGGATTCTTTAGGGTGATGGAACAGTAGTCATTTGGCTCTTCTATGTTGAGAAGATCTGGGGATCAAAGTGTTCCTTGCACTTGGATCCCGGTATATCTCTTCATGATTTTTCAGAGTTCTGAGTTCTGTGTGCTATTTATCTTCCTTCCTTCAGCTTTCTCTTATTTGTTCCAATATGTGAGTGAGCCTGAATCCTGATCCGGGAAGTCTATAATTGAATAAGGTTTGCACCTTTTAAATCATGTTCAAAATTGATTGCCATAATGACAGTGACAAGAGGTAGCACCTTCAGAGATAATTAAATTAAGAAAGACTAATGGCTTTCTCTCAAGAATATGTTCACTCATTTAGTCATGCTCAGAGTAGGTTATATAACAAGTCTGCCCATTGCACGGTGCCCCTTTGGCATGGGCTTGGTTGGCTTTTCACACCCTACGATACCCTTGCCAGACACCCTCTGCTGTGCCCTTTCACCTCCAGAATCAAGAACTAAAATAAATCTCTATTTATAAATTAAACTCAGGTATTCCGAGGGTAATTCTGTTATGTGTTTGTTATGTGTTCTGTTATAGCAACAGAAATAAAGATAAGGAACAAAATATTTTTAAAGACAAAGTCAGAGAAATGTTGTGCCCATGGTCAAATACAAAAGATGAGCAAAACCAAGAAAGCTTCTGCAAGTAGAGGAATAGTCATGTTACCAAGCATGGTCTTCGTCTGCCTTCCCTACACATTCCTTTGCTTGAAAAACTCTTTTAAGTGTGTGCTTCAGAGGAAGAGTAGTCCCTTTTGCTGATTGCAAGCTGTGCCCTGAGGAAAAGGCGAGCTTATAAATGGCAGCATGATTTACAAGATCAGAAACTTGGAGTTCGGGAAAGGTTGAGAAGTGTATTCTGGCTTTAGAACTAAGATCAACAACAATGTAAAGATGGATAAGGTCCAGTTGATGTGGATTTTGATTTAGAAGTACAAAGAAGGGCCTGATGTCTTACAGGAGCCACTGGGAGGGGGCTGGGTTGTGGTTTCCAGCCTCCCTGTCCAGTTGGCCTTTGAAGACTGGCTGGTCTATAGAAATCTCCTGGTTAGGCACATTCCTCTTTACTACACTGAATATAGTGGGTCTTTACAAAACTTGGAGCCCTTCCTACACAAAGAGAATGCTGTTAATAAACTCCCCAGCCAAGGGCATGAGCTCTGGGTTGTTGTTCCAGTGGGATGTGCCACAGACTCAGCCAGACCTACAATCTACTGCCAACATTGGCACTAAGCGAAGTTTTGAGAGGGCATGCTTGGGTCCCTAACATCCCATGTACTAACATTAAACACAGGTACAGCTTTACTTCTTGGGAGCTATGACTCAGAGTTGATGGGCAAGAGATTTACTAAAGAAGAAAGGAATGAAGGAAAGAAGGAAGGAAGGAAAAAAGGAGGGAAGGGGAAGAAGTTATAGCTTTGTTACTCAGAAATTTGAAAGTGTAAGAAATCTCAAGTACAGGGCTCTACTATAAAAAGATATTGAAGTTCCAGTTGTAGAAGAATTTCATGCAATAAGATATAGGAGTGACTTTCTGGTATTGAGATTATGGGGCAAAGGAAAGAACCAGAGAAACAAGATGGTGACTGCTAGCCAGAGGAATTTAAGTTCCCTTCCTTCTGCTGAGAGATTCCCACAGCTCTCTCAGCATCTGGAACTTATTGGACTATGAGTGGAAGGAGACAAGGGACAGTTACTGGGACCAGTGGCTTTCTAGAAAAATGGGATGAAAAAGTCCAGGGTTTGATACAACCAGAGAGCTGAAGCAGAAAGGAAATGATTATTAGAAGTAAAATTGAAAGGCTTCTTGCTGCCTCTGACATTTAGCATATGATATGCAATTGCAGCATAACAAGGTCTCCCAAAAGGAAAATAAATATTGTTATTGCTGCTGGTGAGATTAATGAGACTTCTGGACATAGATCACCCCAGGGATGATATCTGTATACACTTACACTCTTAAAGCTTTATATGTTAGCCTTTTCTATTAAAAAACAAAAAATGGATATAACCATCACATACTGAGTTTCCCAGAGATAGACTCTGACATGGATATTTGCATGCAGAGTTCACTGGCCAGTGCCCAGGTATTATGGTTTATGTCTAGTTGTCCTCCCAAAACCTCATGCAATCATGGGGCAGGGACTTCTAGAGTTTGAGACCTGAGTCATGATCCACTGGGATTATGTGTTTTAGTACTGATGGGACTATGGGTCTGAGTAGTGCTGGGATTACTTGACTCTTGATCCACTGGGATTATGTGTTTTAGTATGGATGGGATTATGGGTCTGAGTCCTTCTGGGATTATGGGTGTGGCCTAAGGTAGATAGGTTGAGGCAGAGAGCCTGAATGTAATATAAAGAGAGACAGAGAGACAGATGCTCGCTGTTGCTCTCTGTGCCCTGGTTGGTCGGTTGCCTCTGTTGTGGTTGTTGCTGTTCTGCCGCCATGAACTGGATGCTCTCTGCCCTGTTCCACTCAGCCTTGGGCCAGCCGAATATGGACTGAAACCTCCAGCAACTGTGAGCTAAATAAACCTTTCCTTCCTTCAGCAACGAGTAAAAAGTAACTAAGACACCAGGAAATCAATACAAGAGGATAAAAGGAGTGAAGGAAGAAGGCCCGGGACGGAGCTAAACTGCAATGGGATCACAACAAAGGTCTCAACCAGGGAGATAGCTCAGTAAAATAAGCACCTGCCTGGTGAGTGCAGAGTCCTGAGTTCAGTCCCCAGTACCACAACAAAGGTCTCAGCCAACTAGCTCCTATGGAACTCTGGAACTGTCCTTCTTTGAAGCAAAGAATGCTGGGCCTTGATACCTGTGGGAGGGCCTAGTCATTAAGGGTCAGCTGCCTAAGAACTCAGGCAAGGTGCAGACAGCTGAAGACCATATCAGATGAGAGGCCGTGTGAAGCAGTTAGCTGCCAATACTTCTAGCAAC
>PVKN010033913.1:0-11935 GCA_004027915.1 Capromys pilorides
TCCAGTTCCTTTGAAGATTTAAAACGAACAGTGAGTCACTGTTTCTGTACACCACCTCAATACATAGCACACTGTCCCCCAAACTTCCTTACTCCCAGATTGTACACTAGAAGGAGTCTCTTCCCCTACCTAATTTACTTTTTTTTTGTTTTTTTCCTAATTTACTTTTTATAAAGTTTTATGTTATTATTAACTGACATAATAACTGAATATATTTGGTATGTCTAATGTGATATTCAAAAACATGAATATTTCTTTTCTTGCAGTATGGGGACTGAACCCAGCATTACACTGAGCTTGCTTGCTTGCTTGTTTTCTTTTTTTGTTTCTTTCTTTCCTTTTTCAGTAGTAAAACTAGAGGTAATCAGGACTGGGCAGAAGAGATAAGATCCTTTTGGGGTAATCAAGATGTCTTGGAATCAATGGAAGTGATAGCAACAAAACTCTGTGACTATATTACATGCTACTGAATCAAACACATTAAAATTGTCAGTGCTAATTTTATGTTATTTGAGCATTATCTCAATTTCTTTAAAAACAATGTTAAGGTGAGAGAGTGAGAACAGACAATAGGGAAAAGTAGGAACTATAAATGCTTTGAAAACTTAAGAGAAGGATTTTTAAAGTCATATCAGGATTGAGCAAAAAGACAGCAGAGTGGGGAGCAGCAGAGAACCCTCTGAGAGTCACCATCCAGATGCTGGGATATAGCAAAGTGAGGACGACAAGAAGAAGGGAAGTGAGTCCCCTGGGCCAGGGAGGATCTGAAGTGTGAACTGAAACTCATGGAGAGGGTGAAGGGAGACACTTCAATGAAGAGGAAGGAAGCAGCTAGCAGGGGTTTCCCTCCGAGAAGGGACTCGATGTACAAGAGGAGTGGTTCAAACCTGCAGCTACATAGTGACTGCCAGTGACCCCCCAGAGGCCTCCACAGAGACATACGGTAGTGGAGGGGAGCAGCAGACTTGCTGGCAGTAAGTGCTGAGGGCTGGGTGGTCCCCTTGAGACAGCAGACCATCTTAGAGGGCAGCCTGCTGAGTTCAGAACTCAGAGCAGCTTTAGGCTCCATGTAGCGGCTATAGCGTGGCTCAGGCCTGCACAAGGTTTGCTGACAGCTGCAGGCCAAATGAGTATGGTCTCAGCCAGAAGGTACAGGAGTGCTGAGATTATCCACTACCCTAACGAAAAGCTACTGCTGACTTGCTGGGATAGATTGGCAGAGATCAGGAGTCTGTCTCCACACACTATATACCAGTGACAGCAGAGACATACTTGGAAATGGGCCTTTGTCTTTTCCTTCTTTTTTCCCCCCCTCTTCCTCTCTCTTGTTTTTGTTGTGGTGGTGATGGTTTTGGTTTTGGTTTTTGTGGGGTTTTTTACCTTCATTATTTGATCTTATTTTTATCTGAGTATGAACATAATTTCTAGCCTCTTTGTGGTGATTGTTCTGTTCTATTCTTTTTTTCTCTTCCTTTTCTCTTTTCCTCCAATCTTCTGCACAAGTTTCCCAAAGCTAGCAGATCTCTCTTTGTTTTCAATCTTCATTGCTAATTTCCTGTTTCACTTCTGTATTTTTTACTAATCCGTTTTAAATTTTAACCACTGAGACATAATAAGGACTTATATTCACCATAGGATTTTTCTGGTTTTAGATTTTTGTTATGTAATCACAAATCTAGCTATTATGGTTAAAGGTGGCAAATTAATGGTTAGGTAGGTTTGTCATTTTCTAGGCTGTGTTTGATCCTATTGTCATTGCTGACAGTACCATTATAGTCAAAAGTGACATAATTGTTCTAAATAGCTTTTCTGCCTGGAATTCTAAGAGTGAGACTGACTAAGGGGCACAGAAAATACTGTGGCACTGTGTTAAAGAACCAGGGGCTGGACCAAAAGGGAAGCAACTTCTCATCTGCAACGAATTTAAGAAATAAGATCTTGTAACAGATACAAAATCCCAAAACTAGCTACACCTGGACAATACCTTGGAAAAGTAGTCATTTCCTAAAATTTCTAAGTACTAGTAATAAAGTATCCTACCATAGGCAATTAACAAGCATCACCCCAGCATTTAAACTAAAAAAAGAGAAGAAAATGAAAAGACACTTAAGATGCATCCAGTTAACCAAAGGCAAAACCAGGGGGCAATATGTTGGACAATCCAAAAGCCGTTCACCTGGCCTCTCTGAAGCAGTAACAAAAGAGGTGAGACCTCCAGCCCGCCGTCAGCGCAGCCTATCACCCAGTGCCAGGCCCGCCAGCTGAGTGAGACTCCCCTCCCCTGGCCTACAAGCAGCTCAGCCAACGCAGCAGCCCAGACTGTACGAACAACCCACGGGCACACAGTCCTGCACTAAAGATCACAGCTACTCAGAATGAAGTAGTAACAAAAAAGCAGTTAAAGGAGGCACTAGAAAAAATCAAATCAGAAATAATTTCTCAGATAACTGCAGAAAATGTCTATAATGAAAACCACATTTATTATCTCTAGAGGAGATGCAGACAAAATAAAGAGAAAAAGAAAAAGAAAAAAGAGCTTAAGAAAATTATACAAGCCATGAATTGCATAGGAAAGAAATGGAAAATGGCAGATTCAAGCAGATATCCGGGAGAACAAAACTTCCATGGAAAGTAATAGTATCACAAAGCTTCTCTGCTGGAGGGTTGAGAATGTAAGTTAACAGATCAAAAATGGGAGAAAAAGAAGGGCTACGGGATAGCCATCATTTTGGCTCTAGCCCTTCAAGGTCAGTGAGGACTCAGGACATAAGAGAACCTGTGCTGTAACATCGTATAACTCAGTGGTTTCCCAAATTTTCTGTCCAAGGAGATTATGGGACCTCAGAGGAAAGGGATAAATGAAGTATAGTGTGTCTAGGCAGTGTCACCTAGAGAGAAAACATTCTCTTAGGCTTTCACAGAGAGCAAACTGGTCAAGCAATGGCCGTGACTCATCCCAATGGCTGACACTGACAACAGTTCTACAAAGCACTGTATATGGTTCCAAAGTTAATCCTGAGAAGATTTGACCTTAGAAAATACAAAAGATGACAGTTTTGTTAAACAGGTCATGCTTTAACTTGCCCTCAACCACCCACCAGAAAAGCTTAACTATGAGGCATAAAACACAGAGCTAGATTAGTATGATGAGCTGTAAGAGGCTTAAATCAACAGCTTCCAACATTGCCAGTTTTGCCAATAACCCACTGCAATTATGGAACATTGGATTATGTATACAACTTCTTTCTCTTAGTTCATTGAGAAGAAAATTTTTTGTAGCAATAACGATTAGAAAAATTATCACATCTATACTCTATACTCTGTATATAACTACTAGAAGGACAACAATATGCATTGTATCAAATACTGGAAATGTACTACTAACGTGTTTTGAAGCTGTCACATTGTTATCTTATTAAATGCAATAAAAAAAAAAAAGGGAGGATCCGGGCAGCCCTGTGAGGACAGTCCACACAAGCTAAAATACCACCCCAGACATTCAAGCACAATGCCTCCAAGGGACAGTCAGCTCTAAGTCCAGGCTCTGCACAGCAGTGGACAGAGCCAGAGGCCAAGCTAACTGTTCCTGGACACAATGCCAGGATTATATGTTTTATTTTCTTGTTTTTCTTCTTTCTTTCCTGTTTTTTCTTTCTGCTGCATAATCACAGTAAACAAATAACAATGGTGGAAGCTGACTAATTCAAATCCCTGCCTCACATCTTTTAGCCAACCTACCAAATGCTTTTTAAAAGAATCAAGATACTGTCTATAAACATAATCAAAACATGTCAAAAGAAATCCTGAGTGAGATTTTTGAGACAGAGACAGACAGACAGACAGACAGAC
The DNA here is from genome assembly GCA_004027915.1 of Capromys pilorides. NCBI lineage: Eukaryota > Metazoa > Chordata > Mammalia > Rodentia > Capromyidae > Capromys > Capromys pilorides. Next base: position 3,850 of record PVKN010033913.1, read on the forward strand.
AGGCAGGCAGGCAGGCAGGCAGGCAGGCAGGCAGGCAGAAAGAGACAGAGAGACAGACAGACAGAAAGAAAGAGACAGAGAGAGAGTGAGCGAGAGAGAATACGGAAACAAAGCTTTTATAACTGGAGAGCAGATGAAGGTTGAAGGGAGGAGAAGAGAATGAGAAAAAACCAAAGAATTAAAGGGCCATCAAGTTAGCTCAGCAGACTAAGCACCTTCTTTGGTAAGCACAGGGACCAGGGTTTGATCCAAGCATTGGGGAGGCTTAAAAGAAGAGGATCACTATGAGTCCGAGCTGCCTGGTGAGACTCTGTACCAAAATATAAATGGAAAAAAATAACCATTACATAAAGGAACAAATTTCCTATGATGAATGTGATCATTATGTATGGCAAACATGTATTATTAAAACGAAATAAAATAAGTGAAAAAAAAAATCCCAGGGGAAGATAAAGTCACAAGGGAAAGAAAAAAAAAAAAAAAAACAGATGAAAGAGAGAACAACAGTTTTCTTTTTCTGAATCCTAACAAACACTAGACCATCAAAATATTATTTCCATGGCCTGAATGGTTTTTGTTTTCAGGATGATAATGTAGTGACAGAGGTGCTAAGAGACTAAGAGGAAGCAAAAAATAGGAAGCAGAGACTGAAAAGATGATCTTGTAAATAATTTTAGCTCCTTTTATTATTCACATCCCTGACAATGGCTATCTGCAAGTTTATTTATAAAAGTCGACTTTTCATATTTGGCAACTATGGGTGGATTTCCACTTAAACCACACGCGCGTGCGCGCGCGCGCACACACACACACACACACACACACACACACAAGCTTTGGTTCCTGATGGTTTTGCATAAAAGGATGCATCGTTAATGTTCCCATCTTAAACTTTACATATCGGCTATTACTCACTGACTAAAGCAAGCCTATACTTGAGGCATGTCGCAGGGTTGAAAGAAGATCCTCTTTGCTTCCCAGAATGCCACATCTCCATGGCTGTCATGATGAGAGCACATCATATTTGCCTTGCTCAGCTGAAACAAAGACATCTTACTAGCCTTAATGATGCCTATCTGACAGCCAATTCATTTGGGAAGGAGCCTAATGATTTGTTATCAAGGGACACAGAAGTGGATTCCATAGAACTAAGAAAAGAGACAGTGACAAGTTAGATTGAGCAATCTTCCTTTCTTTCACAGACAGCAGGCAAAAGCTTCACAGGGAAAGTGTTCAAACTCTTGGATTTAAAATGATATAGCCTAAATAAAGTTATCAATTCTTACATCTTGAAGAGAATTCTAAAGATCCCAGCCCAAAGATCCCCTACCCTAGGCTCTACCTCAAGATACCAACAGCTACATGGAAGATACATAAGCAAGTTGTAACCCGAGTTCTTTCCACAATTGTCAACACCTCCCCACATGTCCTTCCATACCTGTGTTCAGCACATGTTCATCCCTTTATTCTACAATCATCAACAACCATTTTTTCACCCCCTAAAATGTGCCATCTGATACAGTAGGTAATAGGAAACACAAGGATGAATAAGGAGACATACTAGCACAAACAACACAGTAAGCAAGTCATCAGTTCATAGGGATTCCCACAAATTAGATGACATTTGCATCAGATATAGAAGGATGAGTAGGCGTTTCATCAACAGACAAGAAAGCAGTGGCAAGAGGAAATCCAAACAGAGACGTGAATATGTGAAGTCTTTGAAACACGAACAAACACCACATGCTCAGGTGGAGATGAGCTCAGGGTGGCAGGGATATGAAGCACACAGGCAGCAGGAGAGACGGCAGAAGGCAAAATATGTACGAAGGTGGATATGAAGCCAAAATGTGTACAGCTTCTGAGCCAGGCAAACAAACTCGTTTGGTTCTATCAGCAAAGGAAGTGGCCAACACAAAGTTTTTAATTAAATGGTTCCATGCTGAGTTAATCGAATTGATTGGTCTCCCGAAATTCAGCAGGACAGTGTCTCACACCAGGGATATTGGCTCAGTGGAGTTGCTGCTGGTCAGTAGATGTTACTATGTTTGTGGTTCAGAAAGGTATTTTTGAGGCCAAGTGCGGAACAGATAGAAAGTGGAAAACGCTACAAGAAAGGAGCTTTGTAAAGATGCTCCTGTGACAGTTTATGCAGCACATCATGCTAACCTAGGGCAAAAAGGAGAACAAAGAGGGGTAAGTCCCACAGTCACCTCGGAGACGGAGGAGTGGAACCTAGCTGCTGGCCGGATGTGGGAACACAGGGAGACCAGGAGGAATTAAAGGAATTCTAAGCTAGACAATGAATGCTCTGAAATGGCTTGATGTTATAGGCTCTGAGAGGAAAAAAGTTGAAAGGACAGACATAGATCATAGGTGATCTGTGAGTCAAAAAGGAATATGGGTCCAGTTCCACTGGAGAGGGGCACAGAGAAAAATATAAGGGGTTCCCGGATGCTGACCTCAGATCAGTCCATGGCGCCTTTATACATAAATGAGAAGCACTTAAGGCTTTAGGTGATAAACAGTTACTCAGAACCTGGACACGGTTGGCAGAAAAGCCAGAGCTGTAAGATCCACCTCCAGGCCAGGGTTTCCTCCTCGATAGTACAATGATTGTTTTCAGAAATGCAAACAAATTAGGGGTCTTATTTACTTTTTGTTGCTGAGATAATAACACACCCAATACTCACAAGTTAAAAGAGGGAAGATTATTTCAGCTCAGTTTGTAGTGGTTTCAGCCCATAGTCAGCTGGCTCCACGGTGCAGTGGCATGGCAGGGGAGGATCACAGAGAAACAGCCCGTGATGGTACAGGCAGAAAGGTGGCCGCAGTGAGCCTTTTTCTTTTTTTCTATCTGGGGTGGGCTTTCCCACCATCCACACCCAGAATATAATTAATCAACCAATGGACTAGTATAGTATCGGTCTCAGTATCACACTGCTGTGATCCAACTACTTCCTAAAAGCCTCACATATGAACACATACGAGGCTTTGGGGGATATCTAGATACAAGATACAACACTGGATTTGGTGACACATGCCTGCAGTCCCAGCACTCAGGAGGCTGACACAGGAGGATCACAAATTCTAAGCCAGCCTCAACTATATAGAAAGTTCAGCTTAAGCTGCAAGACAAGACAAAAAAAAAAATCACAAAAAGAAATTAGAGGAACAGTGAGCATTTTCAATTTTCTGAGTATGGAAAAACAGAGGAGAAAGGTACATAAATTAAGGGAAACTAGCTGTCAGTACTCTGAATATACTGCTTTGGGTAATTTATTTTACAACCTGGCATAGGTGAATATTTATTCTCTTGACTCCAAGGAATATGGAAAGCTCGTACTACCTTTGAGACCATTGTTTTATACAGTGATAAACCTATCTGAATGAATTAAAGTTCAGACTACAAAGTTAAGTAAAAAGTGAGGTAATAATAGTAAAAATAATGAGGAACTTAACTCTCTGATGTCTTCACCACAAAAAGGCAAAAAGTTGTTGTTCATTCATTAGAATATAATTCTGCTGCCTTTATAAAATGAAGTTTTGACCTTCTAAAAAGGAGACATTCAGATTTCCTAACTTGGTATTAGCCATCCAAAAATCAGTATTTGGGACTCTTAATAAGCTGAATTCAGGCCTTCAGCATATAATTAATGAGTCATGGGAGGCACAAAAAAATACTGAACAACAACAAAAATACTGAACAGAGTAAGCTCACGTTTGTTATCAATATCTATTGCTTTATTATCTGCTGGAAACGTCCAGGGTTGAAATGGCAAGGGCGGTCCTTCCCGCCGGCCCAGCCTCCCAACCACTGCCACGCTGGCTCCCAGGTGCACTCAGGCTAACCTCAACTGCCTCAGGGAACCGAGGCTTTGCTTTAATCCACAAGCTCCAGGGAGGAATGAATATAAATGCAAGGGCAGGACAGACTGCTTCAACACTCAGTGTGTCTTCCATAGATCATACACCAATAAAGCAGTCAGGAGAATTTGTCAGTTTCTCACATATAAAAAGAAAGGGAGCAGTTTTCATTATCTCTCAGGAGATAGATAATGATGGTAATAGGAATCATGATTAATTATTTAGCTACTTTAAATTACCTAAGTAAAATCAGGAACAGGGTAGTCTTTACACAGTTCAACAGTGCTGATGTCTGGGGAGCTCAGTCGTGCCTTGAGGAGGGACTCTGGGAATGCCAAGTAGGGAGAAGGATGCGGACCCTGCTTTCCAACGCTGTGCCTCAATGCATCATGGGCACCTTCTTAAATGTCACTGGACCTGAGCGGATCATCCCTGTCCTCCAAGACTCAGCCAGGGCCCATTACATTCTATTGTTCCGCTGGCATATTCCTTCTGATTGCACCAATGTTTGTATCACAATTACTTCATCTGAGGGTATTATCTCTAGTTGGAAGTTGCCATAGTAGTGTGTGTGTGTGTGTGTGTGTGTGTGTGTGTGTGTGTGTGTGTTGCTGAGGGTTGACCCCAGGGCCTCCCAAGCTAGGCAAGCACTCTAGAACTGACCCCCCAAGCCCAACCTTGGCTACTGTCCAAGGTTGCCTATCTCCCACTAGACAGTACGCTCCAAAAACCACCCTTTCACTGGTTGTCCCTGCAACTCCAAAGCTCCTCAAGTGCCTTACATGTTGTCAGATGCCCAGCAAGTTGTCTGTCCAATAAATAAAGGAACAGTTAGCAGAAAACAGCTTCCCCCGCTCTACCAAAGAAAGTTGCTTTTCTGAAGACATGTGTTCTTTTAAAAAATAAATGAAGGACTTGAGTTTGCAGTAGAGAAACTCCAGGTGCCCTGTTAATACTAAGCTACTAGTGCTTCTTTCCTCTTTCCTCTAAGCACTTCCCTGAGCCTTTTAAAATTAAGTTTATTTAGTATATTTTAGGTCTACTTAATGATCACATTCATCAGAGGGAATCTGTATAGAGGGATTTTAGTTGACTGCAGCGACATCTGCTGCTAAATTGGAGGAAGTTCCATTTTTTTCATTTGCTTATTTTAGGTGGTGCCAGCTGTCACGCTACTGTCACCTGTAAGTCTATAATTACATCTACTGTATAGAAAGAAGCCTTCACTGCTCATTTCATTACATATCCAGCAACAAATCAGACACAAAATAACACCTCTCCTGCAGCCTCCCTCCTCACAGCCCTGTGGCGTAAGAGTGGGGTGTGACTGCCACATCAGTTGGCCACCTTGGAGAAAGCACTGCTAATGCAGCTCCCCTTTATCTGCATGCCACCTTGACGTCTATATTTAACTTTGTACAATTCCCACCTCTTTGAGAATTTGCCCCATAAACATGTGGCAAATCCAAACTAAATAAATGATGAGAGGAAGGAAAGAAAAAAAAAAAAAGGAAACCTAGAATAGCACAAAGAAACATCCTTAGGCTATTTTGCAAAAGTGATACAGCACTGCTATTTTCTAGCTGTTGTTCACTTAAGTCATTATAGGGCTGCAGCTGCGGCTGCAGCTGGGGCTGAGGCTGGGGCTGGGGCTTACACGTGGTGCCTTAGGTTCAATCCCCAGGACTGCAGGGAAAAAAATGGTAAACGAGCAAATAAACTTTGTTTGAAAAAGAAATCAGGGCTAGGGAGACAGCTCAGCAGTCTAAGTGCCTGCCTGGCAAGCACAAGAACCCAGGTTCAATTCCCAGTATAGCATGCTGGGCCAGTCCCAGAACCACAGGCACACCATGCAGGCCACCAAAAACTGGGCATAATGGTGCACATCAGTAATCCCAGTGCTGGGGTGGCTGAAACAGGAGGATCACTACAAGTCCAAGATGCATAGAGAGTCCCTGTAGCAAATAAATAAATTTTAAAAACGAAAAAGAAATCACTCTGGAGTTGGGTGCAGCTCAGTGACAGCGCTTGCCTAGCACATGTGAGGCCCTGGCTTTGATCCCCAACACCATAAGAAAAGTCCCTGCACATCAGCCTCACCACTCAAGCAATCTGCTGGCTCACGAAGGAACTGCTTGTCATCGTATTCAAAAGCATCCCAAGAGTTAGGTGGTGTGCAGCTGTCTGTACCCTGCACCAGCCCTGGCCAGCCACGTCGAGCTCTACACTGGCGCCAGGATGCCCATTGTGGGGCTGGGCACGTGGAAGTCATCTCCAGACCAGCTGACTGAGGCCGTGAAGGTAGTGATTGACCTCAGGTACAGCCACATCAACTGTGCCCAGGTGCACCAGGATGAGAAGGAGGTGGGGGTGGCCCTGCATGAGAAGCTCAAGGAAGGGGTGGTGAAACGCCAGGAGCTCTTCACCATCAGCAAGCTGTGGTGCACATTCCATGACAAGAGCCTGGTGAAAGCAGCCTTCCAGAAGGCCATCACTGGCCTACAGCTGGACTACTTGGACCTCTACCTTATCCACTGGCCAACAGGCTTCAAGCACGGAGCTGGAGCTGACTATTTCCCATTGGATGTGACAGGCAATGTGACTCCCAGTGGCACTGATTTTGTGGACACCTGGATGGCCATGGAAGAGCTGGTGGATGCAGGGCTGGTGAACGCAATGGGCATCTCCAACTTCAACCATCTCCAGATCGAGAGAATCTTAAGCAGCCTGGCTCAAACTATAAGCCAGCTGTTAACCAGATCGAATGCCACCCGTACCTAACACAGGAGAAGCTGATCTAGCACTGTCACTCCAAAGGCATTGTGTTGACTGCTTGCAGTCCCCTCGGTTCTCCTGACAGGCCCTGGGCTAAGCCGGAAGACCTTTCCATCCTGGAAGATCCCAGGATTAAAGCAACTGCAAACAAGTACAATAAAACTACTGCCCAGGTGCTGATCCGTTGCCCCACACAGAGGAATTTGGTAGTAATCCCTAAATCTGTGACACCGGCCCGCATTGCTGAGAACTTCCAGGTCTTCGACTATGAGCTGAGCAGCGAGGACATGGTGACCGTACTCAGCTACAACAGGAACTGGGCAGCCTGTGCCTCATCAGTGAGCTGTGCCAGCCACAACGGTCACCCTTTCCATGCAGAGCTTTGAAGCTGAGAATCCTTTCTGTTCCTCAGTACCTTGCACCTGTTTTTCCTGCCTCATTTGTCCTTGCAAGTGTAATGTGGCCCGTGTCACTCAGCAATCAGCAGCAACCTAGAGACAAAGCACTGAAGGCCTGTGAACCTGATGCCTAGTGTGAAGGGCAGTGTCAGTACATCTTTTCTTTGCCTTGTATCTTGCCCTGCTGGGGAAGGTACAACCTGAGTACCCTTTTCTGACCAAAGAGAAGCAACTTCTACAAAGTCAAAATATTGTTACTAACAGCTCGTTTTTTGACTCGTTACAACTGCAATCCTATTAGCCAAACTTCTCTTTGCCTCAAATAAAAAGTGTTTTTGTGAAGAAGAAAAAAATGCATTCCAAGCCGCTGTCCCCGTCAAGCCACTCTCTCACGAATACCAGCTCTATGTACGCACATTCATGTCAATGCCTCTAATCGCCAAAGCAGTTTTGATCTTAACATACCATCCCGTTACTTCCTCTCAGCTCTTCACTTAATTAAAACAAATGGCTTTACTTTCCTCATCTAGAAAAGAAAACTCTGAAGCTGCAATCTACCTTCACACATGGCTATGTTGCTCGACATGTGTTGGGAAGACAAATGGGATGACTGGGCCTAGCTCAAGGGATTCTGTGTCTGCCCTGGTCAAAAGAAAAGGACATGAGAAAAGGAAACAACAGGAAAGCTGCAGGCCTAAGTAATTCTGCTTACTAGCTCTGCCTAATTATAAACAGCCCTGGGTCTCAGTTTTCCAACTAAAATGAGGACACCATGCCTCGTTTGTCTCAATGTTAAAGACCAGTAGGAGAATACCAGAGCAGTGTTACCTGGAACCTGAATCACTGAGGTCTATTACATTTGCATCTCCCTTGATGAACCAAGAAGCACAATATTTAAAAGGCTAAGTAGAAGAAGCACCCACAGAAATGCAGAGTTTAAGGATACAAAACCCTGGACTTTCGCTCCAGAAGAATTACCTGATGGGGTCAGTCTCACATCATGCAGGAGCTGAGGTCTCCAGATGCTGGGCCAGGCTCACTGCAGG
>PVKN010033914.1:0-11934 GCA_004027915.1 Capromys pilorides
TAAGCATCACCAACTTGACTGACAACTAACCTGTGGAAAAACATTCACTATGCTATCCAGCTTATCAATGATTGTTCACATGCTGATTAAAAACATCATCTTAGACTCCACATTTTTTTTTTTATGATACTAGGGATCAAACTCAGGACCTTGTGCTTGCCCAGCAAACAATTCTTCCACTGAACCATCTCCCTGGCCATGGGTCCCACTTTTACATAATAAATAGTTCTAATTTAGACAATATGCCATTATGTCTCTTTAAAAAGTTAAAAACTGAAATAAAACTATCACTTTTCTTCACTTTTGAACATTTGTTCAAATTTCTTACTGGGATTAGAAGCAGAGAGTTGGCAAAAAATATGAGATGGGAATATGAGATAAAAATGTTTGTGAGCCTGTCCATTCATGTTTTATTGATGGGCAGGTCTCTCACTGAAGGACACTTTCATATGGTGAAACCCTATTTTTTATCATCTGTTCCTTAGTTATCTTATATGTAATCTAGTGCTAGAAATAGTGCTCAGGCTGGGCAGTGTGGTATACATGTGGAATCTTTTTTTTTTTTTTTTTGTTCTGTATTTAGGACAGGGTCTACAGGGTCTCTGGGGTCTCATTATGTAGATTGGACTCATAATGATCCTCCTGTTTTCAGCCAACCAACGTGCTGGGATTACAGATGCACACCACTGTACCCAATCTCAATCACCATCTCAGTGAGCTCCGTGGGTGAGGCTGGCATGACACGTCAGGGATCAAACCCCAGCCTCTGCACTCTGCATAAGCAGGCACTTTAGTTCACTGAGCTATCAGGCTGGCCCTGTGCAATCTTGATATAAGGGAAAAAAATGAAATTCCCAACTTGAAAGGTACCTGGGACAAGTTCATGTTCTCTAAAACCAAAGAATGAATTTTAGGAACAAATGGAGGTTATGAGCAGAATATATTTATTGGTGGAAAGAAAGCTCCTGTTTGAGAGCGACAGGATGGGGCACTCGAGCAGGCGGTCCCAAGAAGCTGGCTCTTCCAGGGACTTTATTATAGAGGAAAATCATTCGGGTCTAAGGTGGACAACGTGGGAACTCATTTAGGTAAGCATGAGGTGGGACAAAACTATGGTCAACCAATGAGATCACAAGCACCATTGCTCAGGTAAAATTGAGTAAATCCAGGACCAAATGGGGAAGCAAGTCACATAGCAAGTGGGCACAAATATAGAACAGGATTTTGTCTAGTAGCCATTTAATAGCAGTTGGCTTAGTGACTCTTCCTGGCTTCCTCAATGTGGTGATCAGTCCTGGGTGTTTATCTATAGGGAGGTCAGCATTGGTTCAATCTTTGGTGTCTAGGTCTGGCCCACCATGGGAGTATCCATCCCTCTTACAGTTGTAAGGTATCTTGTCTTCTTTGTTATCTCCTTCAAGGGCCTAGCCTTGTCTGATTGCCTATAATATTTCCATCTAACTTAGCTGCCTGCAATAATCTCAGCTACTTAGAAGGTAAGGCAGGAGGGTCACAAGTTCAAGGCTATCACGGGCAATTTAGAGAGAAGTCATATCAAAATAAAATTGTAGAAAAGGGTCGAGGATGTAGCTCAGTGTGAAGGTCCTGGGTTCAGTCTCCAGTACCAACAACAGCTAACATGCTGGGATGGTCTCATGGTGGCAGTGCACTAGTCCGGCATATTCTGCCTTATGGTTTCAACTGCTCCCAGTGGAGAATTAATAGTTACTGTGGGAACTGAATGGCAGGGTGTGGATTGTTAAGCCTGAGCACAGCCAGGGACACACTGAGTGCTGGCGCTGCTGCACGGGCTGGGTGTCACTGCTTCTTTCTGGGGACAGGAGCCTCTCCTCACACGCCTAGGCCAGTAGGAGCTCCTGTCACATTCTTTGTCTCCTCTCCCACCCTTGACAGATGGTATCTTCATCCATCAGTGCAAGGACATGAGAAGAAACGAGGAAAGAGAGCAGTTTTCTTGACACTTCACTGTAGAGGCTGGGCAGCAGCCAGCCGCACCAGTGCTGGTCCCTGTCATCACAGAGTCAGTGTACTGAATGGAGGATAAGAAAACAAGACAAGGAAGGCAAATATGGCCTAGCATATCGGCAGAGCTGATGTAGGGAGGGGATACGCAGTGCTGGGGACAATTCAAAAGACAGCACACAGCAGTGCACCTGCTCCAGGCGCTGGCCTCCCTTCCAGGCCTCCTCCACCTCCCTTCTCCACTCCTTCTATCTTGCTCTTCCTTCAAAACTCACTGTCCCCACTGTCACCATACCCCCATCCTTTAGCGGCCCACAGACTCTATCTATTTCAGTTCACCCCATTTCTAATGGAGTGAGGCTGTATTACCATACTTATGGGTCTTTATTAGATTAGATATTTTGGCTGGCCCAGGTCTCTTCGAGAGGCCTCCCTATCCTGCCTTATCTACCCTAGCTCCTTCTGGCAGGGTTTCCTGAACTCAGGCATGTGCAGGTGCTTGGTAAAATGGAGGTTCTTTCCTTAGATCTGAGGGACCCTGAACATTTCTAGTGAGCCGGAAGATGATGGCAAGGTTGTTTCCGGCGGCACATTTGAGAGTCAAGTCTGGAAGGCCGGCTGCACGAAAAAGAGGATTTTTATTTACCTTGCTCTTCATTTAAATCCCTGACACAGTGCCCTCATTGTAAGCATCGGGAAATGAAAGACCAAATTCTCCAGGGATCAAAAATCAGTCTCTCTGAAGAGAAAGCAAAATCACATAGACCACTCTGTAATGCAGTACTGGAGAGAACATCCAGGTGGATGATGTGGGGACTAAGTAGGTACAGGTTCATTTTGACCAAAGCCATTTGAAAAGTGTTATGGATGAGGGGCTGGCGAGATGGTTCAGTGGTCTAAAGCGCCTGCTTAGGAAGGCTCAGGCAACTGCAGGGACTGCTGTTCAATCCCCGGCACCACATGCTGCGCCAGCGCCACCACCAGGGCAGGCTGAGCCAGCCACAAAATAAATAAAGAAACAAACAAACAAACACAATAAGCAAACAAATAAATAAATAAAATTAAAAAAAAAAACAAGTGTATGGATGAGGTCTACCTGGGCTGGGTCCTGAGGGACAGGTAAGCTTTAAGGGGGACAGGGCAGAGCCCTTTGGGGAGCACAACAGAGGGGGAAAGCGGTCAGCTTACCTGGAGAGGTGACCGCCAGGGCAAGCTAGGAGACAGGAACGGCCTGGGAGCACCTGGAATGCTGAGGTGCTTGAAAGCCTGCCGCTTTCTCCCTCTCTGCCTCCCTGTTATTCTTTTTCCAGTCTAGGTCAAACAACCTCTCCTGGGTTTGTGAGCCCCCACTAGGAATTCCATCTGAAGGCTCCCCGGGGATGGGGTGGTATGTGCAGGCCCTGGGCTCCATCTCTGTTGTTAATCAGGTGCTGTGAGGCCTAGGCAGGAGCGGATGAAGACCACAGCAGACGCCTGGGGCTTTACTGGTGGCATCTTTGTCCTCTACCCTCCCCCCTCCCGGGCCTAAACGCTACTTTGTAAAATAATAATAATAACAATAATAAATAAGGATAAGATCACGAGTATTTCTCAATTAAACTCTAGATTTTTCAGTTGTGCCTTTTGCACAGGTGTGTGCTTCATTCCGTTGTGTTTTTTTTTTTTTTTTTTTGTTCGTTTGTTTGTTTTTGGCGGGACTGGGGTTCAAACTTACGACCTTGCACTTGCCAGGCAGGCACTTGTGCCACGGAGCTATCTCCCCAGCCCCAATTCCATTGTTTATTATGGGTCTCATTGCAGAGCAGTGACAGAGCCCGTGAGCCTGGGGCCACGCTGGGGCTCAGGCTTCCCTCCTCCACCCACTGGACTTCTAGATCATCCTTACATTTCCAACGAGCCACAGAGGGCGAGTGGTCCTGCTCCAGTGACGTCACCGCCGGGGTTCACCGCTGACTGAATTCTTTGCTTAGAAATTGCTGCCTCATCCCTAATGGCTGCTCAATCAGGAAGGCGTTTTCAGCTGTTTTAAATGTGTGCAGAGAGAGACATATGCCCGGCCATATGGAGCACAGTAGAGCTAGTTAAGGCCAAAGTGGAAACCAGGCTTGGGAGCTCCCTTGATTTCTGGTTTGAAGTCAGATTCCATGGGCCGGACTTCCCGGACAGGCAGGCCAAGCCGAAGCCTGAATTAGAGTGTTCCGGCATCGAAGGGGAAACGGTGTGCGCTGAGGGGGGAAACAGCCAGGCCCTTTTCTTGTCAGCCGTACACCCAACTAGGACGCTGCTGCGGAGCTCCTGAGCTCCCATCTGGAAAACAAGGCACAGGTGACCTTGCAAACGCCCAAAGCTCGAGAGCATTTTGCGACACAAAGTGCTGCAAAAGCTTTATCTTCCTGACAAGAGAGTTGCACAAAAGTTATTGTAGTAATGTTTTTGTCAAGCGAGTTCAGGTTTCATTAATCGTTACAAAGCATTCTATTAAAATTTGAGACGGTGTCTTTATTCCAAATTAAATAAAAAAATAAAGAGATTTGCATAAAAATTAATTATAATATAGCAGTGCAAAATATCGACTTATTTTCTAGGAATAAAGGAAGAGTTGTGCCTGATCATATTTACCAACCACGCAAGTGGTATCTGTATGTGTGGCTAAGTTCCGTATTAATTTTAACTGATCTTCTTAATGTATTTTACTACCAAGAGGTGACTTTTCTTGGACATCTAGCTATCTGGATAAAACAAAACAAAACAATGGCAACAGCAACAAAAAACCACCTAATGATAAAAGCTCATCTGGCAAACATAAAAGCTAGCAAACGAGCACTGTGGTAAATCAACTGTGATATTAACTCGAATGGATGATGAAAGTTGAGAACGGAGGAGGGAAGACCCTCTCTCGGGTGGGGTGGCACCAACCTGTAGGCTGCTACCCTGAGGTGAATAAAAAGGGAAAGAAGTTCTCCCCTTCTGCCTGCACGGAAGAGTTCCAGGCTTCACCATTGCCTTGGAACATTTGTCTCCAGTTTGTTCAGACTTCCTGAGAAGACTCCTCAGCACACCAGAGCAGATGCTCAGGCCTTCCCATACACACGCCAGACTCCACGGTGAGCTCCAGAAGGTCAGCTTTCCACTGCATCCTTTGAATTCCAAGCCATTTGTGTCCGTGTAGATGGGCACTGTACATTAGTCCACCCCTGAATCTGTAGGCAACCATAATAAACCCACTTTATAAATCCCAACGTGTTCCTCTAGTGAACGCTATCTGAGAGACGCACCATTATTTGTCCCTTTGGAAGAAGGCCACCGAAGTCAGAATGATCAAATCTCTCTCACTACTTTTTGCTTCTGCTAACTATACCAGTGTAAAACTGAAGACGACTGAAGCAAAAATAAGTGAAGGTTTAGAGAGAAATAGTTTATAGGACTTTTGTTCCCCCTTTTAAGTAAGCAGAAATAGGCACTCAAAGTATTTTAAATTTTTATACACTTAAAAATTAAAACTAAGAGTGAAATATATGAACTTAAGAACTTCACATACAAAATGGAAGTTTTAAATCACATTTTAAAATCAAAGCCTCAGGGCCGATGAAATAGCTCAGTGGACTAAGTGTCTGCGTAGCCAAGCACAGGGCCCACGGCTGGATTCCTAGCACCACCCGCCAGGTTGGACCTGCCCCTGGGTGCGCTGAGCCAGCCAGCGAGACCAGGCGTGGTGGCACACACCTGTAGTCCCAGTGCTGGGAAGACTGAAAACAGGAGGATCACTACGAGTCTGAGCTGAGTACTGAGACCCTGTACAAAGTGCATTAAAAGCAGAAACAAATTTCCTAAAATCAAAGCCTTGATACATGGAATGGATTTAACCGTTTGACTGCTAAGGAGTGCTATTGCGCTCTTCTTACGTTACTCCATAATGCGAAGAGTGCGATAGCAGCAGCCAAACGATTAAACATTAGTTTTCAAAATAAAGCATTTAGACCTTTACGGGCCTAAGCTATTGATGGACTGACTGATTGATTGATTGATTGATTGATTGCAGGACTGGGCTTCGAACTCAGGATCTTACACTTGCCAGGCAAGCATTTGTGCCATGGAACTATCTCTCCAGCCCTTAATTGATCTAAGCTTTTAGACCTAAAATAAAGTAGTGTTAATAGTATTGGACTTCCACATTTGATCAGAGAAAGAAGCATAAGGGACACTAGAAGATGGAAAACGGCATTAGCTTATCAGACATGGACTCACTGAGCAAGTGCTTAGTTTGTGGGAAGCCTGGAGTTGGGAATTCTGCTCACAAACAGAGCTTCCAATCCACCCTATATGTACTCTAACTTTTCTTTCCAGGCCTGTGTGGTTCATTTACTGAGCTGCCTCTCACTGAGAAACACTCTCACAGTGGTAGCCATGAGTGAAGACGCATATTACCTGATTTACATGGGCTAAAGCCTATGATGTAGATATCTGGTCAATGGTGAGGGAGCTCGGTGGAGGTCAGGACACTCGCCTTGCTTCTGAAAAGTCTCCAGTCTGTTAATGTGGATCTAGGATTCTGTCTCCAAGATCCTTTGTTGGCAGCCAAGCTATATTAAACCTATCTTCCTTAGAACTTGAGAAGATAGAGTTCATCCTAGCCAACAGAAGGTTCAGTTTCTAAGCTCTGCTCCAAAAGAATATCCCAATGCATTCCTGTTTTCAGTCTGAAAGGTAGTGATCTTTACTCTCAGCTCAAGGGGTGGTTGCTTTTTCCTTGCTGCAGGTACAAACTCGGCCTCTTTCGGATGACTTGGGGTGTCCTCCTGCCCCATCCTCCCACCAGAGGTGGCCGCTCAGAATCCTAACAGGGCAGACTTACAGTAGGAAACAGTCCTTATAGACTATTGAAGGGTGGCTGTTCTGTGAAAGTGAGTTGTGGGGGAATGGGATGCATAATGAAATCAGGACCAGATGGCAGGGGACTCTTGAATGCTAGGATGAAGAGTTTGGGAAATAGGAAGCCACTGCTGGCTGTTAACTAGGCAGAGCAAGAATATAATGGTGTTTTAGGAAAACGGTGAATGGCATAGTATGAGTTAGATGAGAAAAGAGACTAGTGGCTGAGGGAGAACTAGGGCAATAGTACAATAATTCAAATAGTGAAATAATAGTATTGGCTTTGGAATAGGGAACAAAGATGAAGCAAAGGAAGAAGTGAAAAGAGTTGTTAGGGATGGGAGAGTATCCAATGTGAAAAACCTCAATGAGGACTTTTTGAAACACTTGATTGTATTTAGCATAGAGAGAATGTGCTCTTTTATGCATCTGCAATAATACAGATTTATTATTTTCAAATCTTGTGTTAAAACTAAGTGCTGTAATAGAATATAAGCCCATACTTTAAAAATTGAGCATTTTTTTCTTTCCCAGTTTTCTTTACGTCTTATGCTTCCTCAGCCTTGGGTTGTGGTTCCTGTTCTCCACATTTAAAGAATGCCAGCCCTCCAACGATGCTTTGAAAATAGGCATTAAGGGCTTGAATCCAGAAATAGGTGGACAAGTATAAGTAGACTGTACCTGGGCACAAGGATTGAGTTTCAATGGTCTTGATTACTTGTATTTTAGTAACATAAATGACTTTGTTTTAGAGTAGAGCTTTTTTTTTTTAAATTTTAGAACACGGGCTACAGGGTTTCACTACATAGATCAGTGATTCTCCTGTTTTCAGCCTTCCAAGTCCTAGCATTACAGGTGTGTGCCACCATGCCCAGTCTCAATCACTGTCTCAGGGGTGACACTGGTACAGCACACTGGGGATCAAACCCCAGTCCCTCAGTCCGCTTAAGCAGGCACTTTAGTCCACTGAGCTATCTGGCCAGCCTTAGAGTAGAGTTTTTAAGAGCATAATTTTAAAATCCATACTACTTTTCTTTGAACAGTGGAGTCAAATGAAAAGTAATTTGGGGTTGACTTATGAAAAAAAAGAGTAGTCAAAACAGCTTTCTGGCCGCGAAATCATTTGACCTGGAGGTTTCTAACACTTCCTTAATCTGAAACAGCAAGAAGGACGCTGATGTTCCTTGGGCTATTTTAAGGTTCTGTCCTTAAACGTGTCCAACACATTTGGAGCTTTTCCAGAGCTCAGCAAAGGACCTTCACAGACCTCAGACCCCAGTGCACTTCCCAAAGGTAAAACTCTTCAAGGCCCATCTGCTTTACAAGCTCAGCCTCTGCACAGGACGCTTTGATGCATTACACTGCATTCTGAGTGCTTAGGAAAGCCTGTGAGTGGGAAACAGATCAGTCACCAAGAGTCAGTTATCTGTTGACTGCCAACTTCCACGTCCAGTTTCTATTTTTTCTTTAATGCTAAACCAGTGTGAGGTCAGGGCTGGAAAATAAGAGTAAAGCTGTATGTCTTTGCTGCTTTGTCAGTTTCTGTTTGGTCCCTTGATGTTGTGCTCATCAAAAGCTCATGGGTAATAGAACATCTGGTGCTGGTTTCCAGAACAGAAGAGCTAGAATTCTTTGGGACACAGAGAGTTCCGTGTAAATGCTATAAATTGCATTGTTGGGTTGGTGTGAAGTCACTAAGATAATTCCTTTGTCTGTTTCTTCAGCCATTCAAAGCCAGTATCTACATCGTGCAGATAGAAATACTGAACTGAGAAGCACAAAGGATGTTCAGCTTGAACAAGAAACAGAAGAAAAAACTCTGAATAAATGGTGCACCTGCCACTCAACTTATTTGGCTTAATCTTATATTTCGTGCTTTAAATTATAGATAAATAAATGATCATTTGAAAACACTTAGTGATTAGGGTTTTTGTTCAGGATGACAGAATTAAATAATTTGAACCACATTCCTATGACTACATGAATACAACAAATTTGAAATGGTCAGCCATCTTTTGAAAGACAGAATAAAAAGAAAGAGACAAAGACAGTGTTTTAAGTGGCAGAACTAAAATAGATGTGCCTTCCTCTTGGCCAATTATTTCAGGGCAAGAGATAAGGTTCCTCATTAAGCAGTAGCTTCATAAAAAAATACACTGAGGAAATTAAAAAAGAAGGAAAGAAGGAAGGGGAGTCAGGAAGTGGGAACTAGGAAAAGCACTGTTATACATGTTACTGCATTTTTAAAATTATTCTCTTTATTTCCTGGAGAAGAAGGTCTGCTCATTGGTGGTTTGCTCTAGCTTAATGTTTGCCTCAGAATACAGTTTTATGGCCTAAGCTTTATCAGAGTCAAATACTAAGAGAAACTTGCATGAACTTTGGAGAAAATTAGCCTTTCTGAATTTTAAAAGGGGAAGATATTTTCTAGCTTTTCCCATCATTTTTTCTCAGTATTTTTTCTTTGTTTTTTTATGGCCAGCTCAGCCTGCCCTGTGGGGGGGGGGGGGGCAGGCACAGCGTGGGGTGCTGGGGGTTGAACCGCGGTCCCTGCGGTTGCTTTAGACCGCTGAACCATCTCACTGGTCCCTTTTTGTCAGTATTGAGAGGTTGACTTCAGTAGATAATAATACAAACCAACAGTAAGAGCAAACAGAAAAATCAAGCAAGGCCAGAAACACCAGTTCAAATAGCACATTTAAAAAAAAGTTTTAGTGAGTAGGCTTGAGGCTTATCTAGGAAATAAATAAGTCATCTACACTCAGATGATGGAAAACTACCTATCTCCCACCTCCCTGGGCTCTTGCACTTGTTCTCATATTTTTTTCTTGAAATAGTTCCTATAGGTCAGATCAAGAAAGCCATTGCTTACATCCACCTTCTTGAGGAACCTCGCCTCACTAGCAGAGGTGCTGATGGTGGAAGGGGAAAATTTCCACTTGACCTTTGCATATCGCTTTTCTGAAAGAGACTTTTTCAGTGTGAAGTCTCTGATGTGGTTGCATTTTACCAAAGTTTTTCTTATTTTTAGCCCATTTTGCAGTGAAGTCAAACTTAGTCTGGGTGGGGGGTTAAGCATAAGGATTTGCTTGACTGAATTCTTACGGATGTTCTCTCAGGATCACTGTACCTTTGGCCTGGACCTTGGTTTTGTGGGGAGTGAAACAGAAGATATTATCTGACTGAAAATATATAGAAGTAATATTTACAAAGCAATTTTGTTACTTTAATCGTTGTTGTTCTTTTATTACCACACCACTAGTACTACTTCTAGACAGTGTATAGATTTGAGCTTTAAAAAACTTGCAAACCCTAATTACAATCTGGAATTACATGCTTAATCTTTCTAGAAATGTCTTAGTGCAATAAGTATGGTAGATACAAGCTTTTTAAACTTTATTCAAAGATATGTTATACTATTGGCCATTGAACTTTAAGGACTGGACAAAATGAAGCATCATTAGCAAGAAATATAGGCAGGAAAAGGCTATGATACAATTTACCACTTGTGTCTATTTCCAAAATGGAAATGTCTGTAGTCTCCTGGTCATGGTATGTACTGAACACATATCTCTTTATAATGGACTATTCAATAAAAAGAACGATGTGATATGACTAGCAGTCATGTCAATCTATATGGGAGTAACACTTCTAAGTTTTATAAAGGGTAGACGCTGGCCTCCTTTTTGCTCTTATTAATAAAAACCAATTGGTTGCATCTAGTCTGAAAGACTGAGCTTATGGAAGAAAGAGTATAGTACAGGTGGAGCTAAGAAAAATGCTTATTGGGAACTTCAGGGACAGATGTTCTGGTTACACAGAGGCTGAGAAATCAAACTGGCAGATACAATGTGGTTCAATTATTAGCTTTGGACAGTAGATACATGGTCAAGAAATGAGCAAGGTAATGCTTCTCAAGCCTTAATGTGCTTATGGGTTACCTGAGGATTTTGCTAACATTCAGATTCAACAAGTCTGCAAGATGACTTTAGAGTCTGTACTTCAAACAAGCTTTGAGTAATACTGAGAACTAGACTTAAAGTAGGAAGAGACAGTTTCTTCCAGGAGATTCTTAGTGAAAGAAGAGAGTATGTATCAAGGTGTGGGGAAGAAAATAGATGCAGGAAGGGGTCCTGTGTGGAAAGTGGAGACACAGGATCTGGAGAAAAGGCAGGAGCTGAGTTTTCAGAGTCAATCTTGTGTCAGACAACCAAGGGGCCTATGAGGCAGAGTGGGCTTTGCTGTCCTCTAAGATATTCTTCCGGGTGGGAGGCCAGTTGTATTAGGCCAACAAGTGGGGGATAAGATGGGTTGTGCAAAGAAGGCTTTCTGAATGGGCCCCCATAAGCCAAAAGGTCTTCCATCTAGTGAGATAGGATCTAATGGCTTCTAGAATTTATGGGAGACTTCATGTTGAAGATCTTCATGTCAGTAGATCATAGCATTTAAAGAGAAGAAGCTTGGCTTCAAGAGCTAGCTCCACTAGTTAGGAATGATTTCTGGCAAGGTTGGTCTCTGTAAACTTCAGTTCTCTCACTGGTAAAATAGGGCTCACTAGCTGGATTTCTAAACACTTTTCATGTCCAAGAGAGCCTATGCACCACATTTGGTCTATTAACTTCATAAAACTAATCTCCCACTTACAGAAACTGAATTCCAAGGTAGGCTACACTAAGCCTGTTTATTTCCTTTCACAAATATCTTTTAGGGGATCCTATACTTGGAATTCAGGCTTCATCATATCCACTATACTGCTTGTTGCTGATTAGATGAACATAGTACATGAGTCTATTTTCTCATCTATGGAAAAGCCTTAAAGTGAGAATGAACCTGAATGCTTCAGTTACAGAAAGTTGTTTGGGCTGGTTCAAGCAGGGTCGCTAAGAAAGGGTGATGTGAGATAAAGTCTGAGAGACAGGTGGGGAGCAGATTATGTGACCTATGCAAGCCATGAAGAGAGTCTGACTTTCATGAAAGCAACAGAGATATCATTGAGATTATTCAAGTGCATAATGGTTAAATGGAAGTAATAATAATTAATGTTTCTCTGCCTTATTGGAGTCTTATACTATGCTCATTATG